>VZTJ01002937.1:455537-468224 GCA_013397795.1 Orthonyx spaldingii | reverse complement strand
TTTTTTTTTTTTTTTGCTTATGTGCAGTCTAGTTACCTCATATGCACACCTAATTCTGAACATTTAACTCCCTGAATAAACCCTGGACAGTCATGTAAATTGGAATTAGATCCATAAAAACCAGTATGACTGTGGTCAAAAGCTGACCTTGATCTTACTGGATGCATGGAGATACATGAAAGTAGGGTAGTAACAGAAAAGAAAAGGAGTGAATCTCACTAACATGAGAAGAAATTAGTTGGCTGTATTGTCCAAAGACTAAAATGATCAGTGGTGCTGTACTGCCCAGCTCCCACCACTGATGTTTTATTCCACTGTGGCACTCAAGGTGTGTTCAGGCCTTAAGATTTTGCTGCTTCATTCAAAAACTAATATTGAAAGTGGAAAGAAAAGGTCCTACTCCCATTCGAGTCTTGCTGTCTGATCACGGTCTGACCTTTGTACCAGGGGCCCATAAAACACAATACTCTCCAGATAAAAGTGATAGTATTTTTTTTCTCCTCACTGATATTGTACATTCAGATACAGTTTGCTGTGAATAAAACAGATTTAAAATGACACGTAGCCTGAGCTCTAGCAGCAGTAAGAAACTGATACAGAAGCTCTAATGATTTAGAGAAAAACAAATCTTTATAGAGGAGAGGTGCATGTATGTATTTATAGTGTAAACCTTCTCTCCTTTGGCTGTTCCTTCACCTTGAGAATAAGGGAGGCAGGTAGTTAAGTGGTAGCTACTTTTTGGATAGAAAATCAAAGCTGCTTCAGCTGTTCTAACAGATGTTGATGGAATATCTATCCTATCAAACTTACCTATGCTTTTTTTTTTTTTCCTTCTCCCCTTGAAACAGGGTCCCGATGGATTACCAATGCCTGGCTGTTGGCAAAAGGTAGGATGGGGAGAGCTTTTTCTTTTCAGGAGCAGTATGTCCTTAGCACACAGAAATGACTGTCACAGTCGTACTGAACAGTATCAAGATACACTTCAGAGCTTCCTAGGCAGACATAACCAGCAATGCAAGATCAGACCTCTCCATGACAGTAGTTCATGTGATGTGTTGTAATTTATGTAGAATAATTCATTGAGGCAGTACTTTAGATTGGTGTTAGTTTCCTGGAAAGTCCAAGACTTTTCTTTTTCCTTATGAAGACTCACACATCCTCTGGTTTCTGCAGATGATCAGTGCTTCCTATTCATTATAAAAGCTCATGGATGTGACATTTTTGTCAAAATATTTATGTTGATCTATTATTATGTTGGTTTTCTGGGATCCTGAGAAGGACAGTGTACCCTGACCTTTTCTCTTCCTTACTTTCCTATTCTTCAATATATCTTCCTGGGTTTTGTGTTTTATGGAAGTATTAACTGGCAACATTATTTTAGTAAAGATTTAACCTAGACAGTGCTTGATTTAAAAACATAGCATTCAGAATAATATAGGTGGAGGGATGCTAGCATATACTATATCAGAAAACATGAAGCATAAGTGAAATCCTGAGTGCATTTATCTCTGAAGGATAGTTGGTGCTGAGGAAATAACTATCCATATTTTCAACTCTGTTTTATCTATGTATTTGTAATAGGTGTCTGAAATATCTTACTAATTTGATTAATCTGTATCTCTTTTTATCTCTGCAGTGATGAATCTAACCTTACAAGCATGAAGTTGTGTATATAGTGCTCCACTTTTTTTATTTATAGTTGAAAACAGAGAAGTGATTTTACAAGTCTGAGATATGTTTACATGTAGCTGCTTCTACTTGTTTGCAATAGTCCATACATACATCTTTTTTCCACATACATCTGCAGTTAGATGATACAATAACTGCAGGATAAACCTGCTAAGATTGTCTCTCTAATGAGAGAGAGATCTCAAAACAGTGATCAATAACAGAAATTAATATTTCTGTAAATTCTTATATTTTGGCTTGTGGATTTGCATGGACAATGAAAGCCATGAACTAGTTTACAAGAAATTGTGACCAAATAAGAGCAAAATGCTATGAAATGTACTGTACCAGCTGCTGTTGGAGTTTACTGACTTGGCTTCCATGTCCATCTTAAACACATCACTGATTCATGACACCTCATCTGCTCATATGAACTAAAAGCATGCGTTTGTGTGCCAAACCTGCTTGTTGTGTGATCATGAGTGGCTGTTCACAGTGACCTTTGATTCCAGCTTCTGAATCATTTCCTTTTGTCATCTCAAGGGAGTCACACCATGGCTCATTGCTAAAAAGAGATAAACCAGAAGAGCATAGAAAGAGGCCTTGAATTTTTGGGGAATAGCATTCCAGCTGCAGGTGGATGGCTTCCAGTCTTGCGGGATACTTGGCCCCTTTGATCAAAGAGGGTCCCGCCTGTTGATCAGCATCAGTTTGCCTTGCACTGCTCACGGTCATGAAGATATTCACAACAGGCCCTGTCAAGTCCTTAATCAAGACGGACAGAAGTTTGAAGAAGAAACCAGACTTCTCTGTGGGTTGTTTGAAAAGGTTACAGAGGTGCTGCAGGGATCATTTGATGGCAGACACCACCTGAGACCAGAAGCTTCTCAGCCTCACTCAAGGATGGACAGAGTATTTACTCTGCATATCGTATTTTCGGACTGCTGGAGGAGAAAGCATTCTTGAGGTGGGGATGAATCAGGTCATCCTCCAGAGGAGGATAACAATGGGACTGACCAGAGATGTATGTATCATGGTGTGGTTTTCAGGTTATTCACTTTAAATTACACATAAATAGCTGAACTTCTCAGCGGGATTTTGGAAGCAATGGTTAATTATGTTTCCTTTTCCTTTTACTGTTGCCATAAAGAATGCATTTCAGTAATCTATTCAACAGTTGTGATTACGGCATTGAAGAAAATACTTTCAAGCCACATATTCATCTTGTTTCAGTATTAACAGTTTTTATTTCAGAGTCTTTGAAGCCTTTAAGTCTAGAAAAGAAAGAGTTTATTTTTATGTTTCACAGAATGATGTATTCTTCTTGTTCTTTTTGTGTTCTTACAGTGATTTTAGTGGACATTATTACTCAAAAAACATTGAAGAGAAACAATTCTGTGTGATTATCACTGCATACTTGTCACCATGCTTCACTGTTGATTTTTCTCCATTTCTGTTCAGATGGCTTTCTAGAGAAACATTTCCTTCTTCACTTTTTTTTATTGCTAGAAACACATAATTTGTGCACATTTGTAGTTTTGCCACGAGGTATTTTTAACAATTTTGAGTCTTCATATGGTGCACTGAAGTTAGTTTGAGAGATTAATTTATGAGAAATGGTGCCATATTTGGCAGGTGGAAATTCTTTTTATATTGCTTCTGTTCCTAATGTATATAGCAGGATCATCACAAACTTTTTTAGTTACTTTTCAAAGAGATGTCTTTCACATGTAGACCAAAACTAAAGCTGAAGCAGACAGCCTGCCTCCGTTCATATAAGGGCACCTTATGCCCTTCTTGAAACGCACATTTTTCCCTGCTCCATCATTTCTAAATCATGTGAAGATGGGGTCACACTTTTTGTATTGTTTCACAATCTCAGATCAGTGGAAATGCCACTGTAATGAAATTTTTCTCTTTGATGAATCTTTATTGTCATTTTGGTATATTGGAGTGAAACCTAGCTTTTCATTGAGGAAAAACCAGATTTTTAAAATGAAACGTCAGTTTAGTGGCCTCCAGTTAGTAGTACCTTACTAATAAAAACAAAAATCTGACACTATATAGATATATACACTGAATACATATGTATTTTTACTGCTCAATTCCATCTTTCCAATAGTAAGAAATAAACATGTGTTCACACATATAAGGAAATCTATGTTGCTTTCCCTAAATTTTCGGAGATGCAAGTATCAACCTGTTTGAATAGCCATGATCACAACAGTGAAAACTTTCATGTGGCACAGGCCAAGTATAAAATGTTACCAGAGTGCTACAGCAGTGATGTGACTGAGGGACTTTCAGAAGGAGGACAGGAGCAGCACCATGTGGCCTCTGACTTGCCACTTCCAGTCTGCTTGTTTAGGAAGCACTGTCTCAAAAAACCAGCAGGCTGAGGAGCAAGCTGCCTGCCTGACAGAAAAGTCTCCTATGTCAGTGTCCTGACTTGGCACGTTTGGCTGGGTATATTATAGATGTGGAGATGAGAAGCTGAATGTTTTTTGAGATATTGAATACTGGCAATCATACAGTAAGATGAAATATTTTTTAAAGGTCCCTCAGAGTAGTTACCTGCAAAATCAAGTAGGATGTTTATTATCTGGATAGATGATTTAGCATCTCCATATTGAGAGTGCCCACAAACACAACTCATTTAAGAAATAACAACAAGACAAAGAACTATTAAATGCATGCTGTCATTAACACTTCTTTTTTTTTTTAATTTGTGTACCTATATTTTTTAACTGCCCTCCTAGAGTCCATTTCTATATGCACCAATAAAGCTAGCAGAGCTTTGATTCATGGTTTTGTCATTCAGGAAATAATTACAGACACTACTGTTAAGTGTTAGTCAAGACTCAATTCTCCTTTAACTCCCTGACACTTGAGACCCTACTGAAGAAACACTTAAGCACCTTTATTTGCTTTCTTTTTTGTCTTGTAAATTAATTTCTTTATTAAATTCCTGGCAGGTAGGAATACTTCTTTTTTTTCCAAATAATCTTACTTGACTTTTTTAGCCTTTGTGTTGTTCAATATCATGAAATGTTCATTCCTTTTAAGTGATCGTGAGTGAGCAGTAGATAAACAATTTAATTTGAAAGGTTAAACTACATACATAGATTTAATATTTGGCATTAGTATTTGCACCTCAAAGATTGAATTGAAATGAAACCCATATCTGGAAAAGTTGCATGGTCAGTACAAGAAAAAAAAGAATTGGATTTAATATTTCATCAGGAAAAGCACCCTGTGAAGACTTGCAACATGTTTATTTTGTTCAAGAAGCAACTATTTCTGGTGCTAGTATATACTTTTCCTTTTGATGGCAAAGCTACAGTTTAAACTGCCAGTGTGTTGTTGTATCTTTTAGTGGCATTCCTCCAAATAGATATGATTTGTTTTGTTTAGTTTGTGACAGCAACAGTATTCCCTCTACCAGTCTTTTCAGTTGTAGAAATGTGTAGTGGTATTAGTCTACACAGTTTCTATATCCCTGATTTTTTCAGGTATTATTAATTCTTGTTTCTTTGAGAGTTTTCAGTATTTGTTTCATAAGAAGTTTTGTAATTATCTGTTACTCCAGTGCATTAAAACCACATTGTCCAGAAGTCCTGCTACAGAGGCCACAAGTCTTTTAAGCACTGTATGGAATATGTCTGACCTACATGGTCCTTGTCTTCATATTCATAGACTAACTATAGGAAAGCTTTCTTTCAGGATGTTTTGGACAACTTTTTATTTTTTCCTGAGGTAAAGCATGAAATGTTGGATCACAGAGCAATGATACAATGTATTTTTTGATTTATATTTTTATTTATTGCTGATCTTGATGTCATATTCTTGTAAGTGTAGCAAAGCAGAATGATACTCTTCATCCAGCTGTTTATATATACTTTTCGTCTATGGTGTAAGTAGTATGAATGAGTGTCAGAATGATCAAATCCATGTATCTGCACATATGTAAAGTACAGAGTTTGAAAAGGAATAATTCTCAAGACTGATGAACAATGTGGAAAGTTAGTATTGGCTCCACTGAGCATTGCACCCATGGATGGGGTACGTGTGACCACCAGTTACTTGGTTATGCCACAAGAGAGATAAAGCAACCCCAAATGAGATCAGCAGACCTTTGGTCCTCATGGGAGCTTGTAAGGCTGGGGGCTCTGCCAGGACACGTGGCTCAGATCCTGGATCCCCATGGAGTGTGGAGACAGTTGTCCCACTGACCGCCCCAGAACTGGGATTGTAAGCCTGGCTCAGCCATGCAAGGCTCCTCCATTGGCTGTGCTCCCCATCCCCAGTAATGACCAGGGGACAGAGATGCATCCTGTCCTTGCAAAGCTCTTTGAGACATGCAAGAGGTGTTGTACTTTGTAACGAGGGAAATATTACCAACTTCAGCAGTGGGGTTTTGCCTAAATCAGGACTACTTTAGTAAGAACTGCAGAGATATTCTTAGCCTATTTATTGAAAATGACAAAGAGGTTCAAGGCATGCAGAAGTTGACCCCTTCCTTCAAATTTTCTGATCTCTGCTGCTTGGCCACCTTAAATTACATTTTAAAATCTCTGTATTTTACCTAATGAGATTCCTAAATTTTCACACTAAAGACTCACACAAAACACATCTGCAAAGATAGCGGTCAAAAGAAAGTTTAATTTGTAGTCATTGCAAAAATTCTATTTCAGTGACTGGAATGAAAACTAACACTGATTTTTTTTTTCCTTTCTTCAACTTGTTTTTATGGATGTCAATGTTGCTGTAATGTACAAATGAAGGTTTTCTTGCACCCTCTGTTATTAAAGTATTTTATGTGGCGGTTGGATTCATTAAATGCAATTAGAAACAAGTGCCTGCCACCATCATTTCTGAAAAAATACTCTACAGAACAAGTGGAGTTTGTATTTTAAAAAGGAATTTGGAGTGTTGTTTTTGTTTCATTTTGTTTTTAAATGCATCCAATTATCAATGCTGCTTGGAAATTGAATTTTCTTTGAAAGCAGGGGGCCTTAACCTGGGACCGTTAGTGTTTTACTTGTTTCTATTTAAAAAAGAAATTGTATGAATTTCCCAGATCCCATTGGTACTTGCACACTTCTCAGAAGTATTATGGAGAGTTGGGTTGGTGGAATAATGTTTTACATATTGTTAACACATATGTGGATATTCTTATATTATTGTACATGTTTGGGAAAATATCACACAACTTTAAAAATATTACCAAGATGTATTTATCTGACTTTTTCCTTTGGAAAATATTATATATTTTTATTTGTATTTTTTACTTTTTTAAGTTCATCTATATGTGCCGTTATTTTTGTATTGCAAATGGTCTCGTAAATGAAGTAGAAGAGATAAAAATACAAAGAAAAGTAATTTGGCATAGATTTCAATGCTTGGGGGGAAAAATACGTGAGTCAGCATCATATTATCAATACTAGAAATATTTTGAGTGTCTTAGTAATGTAAATATGTCACAAGACCTCTTTTGATGAGTAGTGTAAAGAACTGCAAGGTTTTAATCACCCATTTTAATTTGTTATTATTTACCACTTTCTTGTGGCCACTGGTCTTGACTTAATTGAACCCAATCAAACAGCATGCTTTTGTTTTTATTATTAAAATTTCTCCTTGTTTTTCAGTTGAATATTGTTTTGTTTTCTTTCAGTTTTGTACTTCAGATTTTGTTTCTTGCTTGTGAGAAGTTGATCTTCAGAATTATTTTTACACTATTTATGATTTATTTTCATAATGTAAAAAGTGTGCAATTATTAAAATATTAATCCAACTACTGGTGCTGATTTCAAATAGTTATAAAGTTCTTAATGGTGGTGCAAAACACTGTTCTAGTCTGTCTGGATTGGGAAAAGTGTATGCTGCTTTGTGTCAACCTGGAGTTTGAAGTCTCAAGCAAGTTGTATCAGACATTCACATGAAAATCAGGGCCTCTGCCACGTGTTCCATTTTCCTGCTGTGTGCAGTAAGAAAACTCACCTTCCTCTTCCCATTCTTCGTGTGTCTTTCCCCTTCAAAGCAGTGTCTCTTCCGTTATCTTTTCTAAACAGGCAGCACAGGCTTGGGCATCCACAAATTATGTAAAGAACAAGCTTTGCTGCAAAGCTTAGAAGAGCCTTTCCTCACTCTGGGAAAGTTGCAAAGATCTGTGTATTAACCAAAAGTTGAAACTATTGTTTAGGCAAGTTCAGAGGCCCTCTGGGATCTGAAGGAATAAAGCTGAAAATCACCAGTCTCCCTTTCTGTAATTCTGAAGGTGAAAAATAAACCTGAACTGCTGAGAAATATAGGTGTGTGCAGGCAGTGTCACAAGTAACAGGGCAAGTTAGAAAATGTGAAGGTCTGTTTTCCACAGATCCAGTTTGTTTAGAAATGATGGAACATAAGACTTATTGCAAAATGGTATATTTTTAAGCACCCTGGTTTAAGAAGACGTACATTTGCAGGCATCTCCTTGAACAAAAGATTTTAAAAACCAAAAAACACTGTGGAACAGCTGTAATTTCTTCAACACATTTTAAAATGTTTGGATTTCCTAAATCCCAAAATATCTTGGACAAACGGAACACTCCACATTGTTTCCCTTTCCATCACCTCAAAAATGCAGTCACTGTAAGTGGAGAGAATTGTAGATGGAGATGTTTGGCTCCTACTATTAACTCTTGTTAATCCCCATAAATGTCCATTAATCTTATCTAGCTCTGTTTCAGATTCTTGGAGAGACTAAAAATATCTTTGCTCCCTGTCCAGGATGACGTACTTCCAGCTTAACGTGCTCTGCTCTGCCAGGCTGAGTGTGTGTCCCTGAGGGCTGTGAGCGCTGCTGCCGCCCCAGCCACGTAGCCCTGACCCAGGTGACGTCCTTGCTTCAGCCGTGGCCACTCTTGCTCTTTTCTTGCTTCCATCTTTCTCCTTTCTTCTACTTTCATAGTAGAATGCAGTTCTAGGTGTCCTGCCAAAAAACAAATGTGTTCTGGACTGCTACCAGAGCCAACACCCCGTGGGTTTCCCATTCAGTGCTTTGACAGCATCTCCGTTGTTTTTCAGTACTGTGCTCCCTTTGGTGCTTTAGAGCCAGACCTCAGGTAACCAATATCCTACAGTCTTCACATTCTACTGCACTCATGGGATATGACTTTCCTCTGGCATTGCCTCCTATTCACATGCCTCCTTCATAATTTTCTCATGTGCCAAAGCACATGCATGTGATGGCACATGCATGTGAAATGCCTGCCTTTTCTGCCTCTTTTTTTTTTTAATGGAGCTTTGATTAAATACATAAAGGCTATTATGTAACTCTGCTTTGTGGACCTACTAAACCTGTTAATCTCTACCCAAATGAAAAATAATGCAACAGAAGTGGCTTTTTATGTCCTCATCTCACACAGCTTCACCTTGTGGTTCAATTATAATAACCACACCCAAATTAAAAAAAAAACAAAAAAACAAAAAACCCCAAGGAGCTGACAAAGCATTTCATGTTCTAGCAAGTAGTAACAATTGCACCCAAATAAATATAAAAGAAAACAAACAAGGGAATGCCAAAACATTTAAGTCATGTTGCTGCAGGCAGTCTCTCTTCCCAGGGTTACTAATATGTCTTCCCTTCCTTTGGCTTCTGGGAATTTCCAGATGGAGTATTCACAGGGCATTCTCCTCTCCCATGTCCTAAATGCAGTAAAAAAACCACAGTGGTTTGCTTCATATACATGTATCTATATATGTGTGTACATATATCTGTCTATGTATATATATATGTGTCTGTAGATCTATAGATACATATGTATGTATATATGTCTTCAGGTGTCTACATGAACATATATAAATATGTGTATGTGTGTGTATATATATATATGACCAGTAGAGTTCAGAAAATACTGTACACAAACCTCTTCAGAGAGATCATTGTCTGCTAGTACAGTTGTTCTCAAGCTGCTTTAGTTTGTCTCCCACATCAAACGTGGACACAGCTCCTGTCACATAACCAAGATGCAGGTTTTTTCCCTGTCCTTACACCAAGACAGAATGTTCAATAGCTAATAAATATTCTGATTATTTTTGTATGTGCAGGTTACAGCTTGACTGAGTTTTCAAAGTGCCCGCACCTAAACAGAGCAGTCACGAGGTCTTTCTGACATCACCTTTGGCCGCTCCCTCCAGGAGCTAACAAGTACTTGGTAACTTTTTGCCAGCTTTTAGGAACTCTCTTCTCTTTGGTGTATTAAAATCATTGTGAGGTAATTGATTCTGGTTGAGATAAAACTGATAAAAACAAACGTTGATGACACACCCTGTGCTTGAATGACCTGGGGCCCTGCCAGACCGGTCACTACATGAACTCGCAGGCAAGTCCGTTCCCTGTCCAAAGTAAATGCCGAGCAGCTGCCTGTCCCTGAGAAGGTGCAGACAGGTATGGTTTGTCCATCTTTAAATTTCTGTAAAGATCTTCGGTGCAGATCAATTTCCACAGCAAATCCATCTGCAATGGGTTTGCTTCTCAGGACGCACCAGTAATATATTGTTTTCAGAGGAACAGTAACTTCTTTGCAGTTAAATAGGGAGCCAGAAGCACAGGCATTTGCTTGGATACTTTGGGTAGCTCTGAGAAATATTTACTCCTTTTCATCCTTCATACAGGAAACAAGGCTGCTAGTTTCTGGTACCGTGCCAGGACAAAGCCCATAAACAAGCATGGAAAAAAGTAAATTAAAATGTTCATGAAACAAACAGAGCAGGATGGAGTAAACAGCATGTTTTGATTTGGGTTTTTGGTTTTTTACTAAAACACAATATTTAAAAAAAAAAAAAAAAAAAAAGAAAGAAACTATTTTAATTCTGCTATGGAGAGATAGCTGCCAGTATTTACAGCACAGCATTATGAGGGCAAGTGGTGCTGCAAAGGCTTGTGTCTGGGTCATGGTCCCTGCTAATCTTGGGGGAGAGCCCTCCTCTGCTCCACACATAAGACTTGGCAGGCTTGCTCCTGCTCATAGTATCAAAAGTGCATGGAAGAACCATGATCCAAGAGGGAGGGATATTTTCTTGATTGTTAAGACCCTTTCCATGGCTTTGAAGGAACAGAGAAACAACCTCCCCCTTCCAACAAGCTACTTCACCTACAACTTCACACTTTCCTGGTGAAGATTGCTATTGCTTCAAGCAATTACTAAGCTAGCTGTGAACAAACTTGCCTTTGCTAAACCTGGAACAAAAGCCCTGATATAACAAAAGCTGACACTGCATGCTTCTAAAGAAGTAGCAGCACAGTATTTTGCATATCCCTTAAATCTACTTGTGGTCCAGGGTTTCTGTGTGAGCAAGACCAGGCAGGTCAGCGTAAGCAGCAGAGATTCTATAGCGTTGGCATCGGCAGCAGCCCGGGAGGAAGAGACAAGGCTGTGCTCGGCACCGATAGAGGGCGATGCGGGAAAAGCACCTCTCCTGAAATGCCGTGGGACTCACAGACTTGGATGCTGCCATTCACTGCCTGGCCCCAGCCTTTCTGTACATTGCTGGTACAAAGGGATTGCTGCTAAGTCCAGTATATAATGAATAGTACAACTTGAACTGCATCTACTTTATGCTGAATACCATTCCTCACTATTCAGAGATGCATGCAAAATGGAAAGGTATTGCAGAGAGCATTCCTGACAGGCTCTAGCCTTGGCTGTCTTTGGATGTTAGCAGATCTACATGCCTGTTCTCTTCTTGAGACCCATCAATGAATCTCATAGGTGCCTGTACAATACTGCCCTAGTTGACAGTTTTGGCAACTCCCTCATGTCTTTTTAAGTCTTTCTGCCTGAACAAGGCACAGAAGACAGGCAGCAGCTGTCTCTGCTGAGATACAGAGGTGGAGCTGCTACCACTTCTGCTACTCTGTTGGTTGGTGAGGCAAGGTTCCGATGGAGCAGGAGTACAGCATGTGAAAGTTTCAAATTTAATACTGAGGAAGCTCAAGTAAATGGCTGGATGGAAAGAAGTGCTGTCTAGAGAAGCAGAAAGGTGGCTTGCTGGCAGAGATATTTAAAAAAAAAATGTAAAAATCAGGAAGAGTGTTTCTTCAGTCTGCAGAATTTGGGATGACTTGCTGGATAGCGATCAAGAAAAAGGAAGTATCATCAGCACAGGAAATTGTGTGGCTTTACATATGCTCTCTGAAAACTCTTCCAAACATAGTGCTGCAGGTGGCACAGACGAGCTACACAGATGGGGTAGTGGGGCCGTGGGCGAGTGTTCCTGCTGTCTGCTCATGCAGCTCAAGGAGCGGCCTCCAGAGGAGACGGTGCGTGCTTGGCATGGAGAAGCTAAATCTGAGGTGCTTCACCAGCAGCTTCGTTGTTTTGAAATGTGATGCCCCTTGATGTGAGTTCTGTCCTTCTTCTCCCATCTCATTCACACCTATTTTTCTTGTGGGCTTTGATGTCCAGTGAGATTGTTATCAAGTGTAACCATGAAGAAACACCACATTTGAGCAAGTCACTTCTGTATTGCTGCTGTGTTTACAAAGAGATCAAGGACTAGGCATATTTAGATATTGCCTAGACCTAAGGGTGAACCAATGTATTTGAACGCCAGGGCTCTTTTCTGCTTATGTTTATACAGCCTGGCAAACCATAACTCTTACTAATTTGCCTCACTTTACAAGAAATGCGGAAATACGGATACTGGCTTTGATGGATGTATACAAGTAAAATCTCAGCCTACTCCTACACACAGATTTAGGGACATAAGAAGCAGGGAGGGACATTGAATTATGACCCTGATTTTGATTAAATAATCCACTTTGTGTTCCTCCCCCTTCCGCCCCACCCCGAATGTTTGTGGCAGTGACGCTGTGGCCACCAGAATGACCGACGAATGGCAGGAATGGCAGGATCGCCCGTGGGAGCTGAGCACCAGCCCGTCTCTCCCGCCGCCCCCACGCACCAAGTTGGTTGTTTTGCGCGTTTATGCTGGTCTGTACCCCTAGGGAAAAAAAAAAAAAAAAAACAAACA
>VZTJ01002937.1:405961-455524 GCA_013397795.1 Orthonyx spaldingii | reverse complement strand
TGTTAGGATGTTAGAGCTGCCTGTACCCCAAGGGAAAAAAAAAAAAAAAAAAAACAAACCAACCAACAACAACCAAAAAAACCCCAACAAAACAAAAACAAAAAACAAAAAACCCAACAAAACTCCAAGGCACGGGGCTCACCCGCGGCTGGCCCGCCTCAGCTCAACAGGAAACACGAGTCCCCCGAAAAGAAAACCCAGGGGGACGGGGGAGCGGTTGGGACGGGACATTCCGTCCTGTCCCGTCCGACCGGCGAAGGCGGGAGGGAGGGAGGCGGGGAGGAGGGGTTTGACCGGGGCCGGCGCCGGCATAAGAGGCGGGGAAGCTTCGCGCAGCTGGGACGGACGGTGTTGTGCCGTGCCGTGCCGTGCCGTGCCGTGCCGTGCCGTGCCGTGCCGTGCCGTGCCGTGCCGTGCCGTGCCGTGCCGTGCCTGCCGGCGGGATGGAGGAGCTCTACAGCAAGGCGGAGACCCTCGCCCTGCGGAGGAAGCACATCGGGTAGGGGCGACGGCGGGACCGGGAGCGGGGCGGAGGAGAGGAGGAGGAGGAGGAGGAAGGTCTGTCTCTGGTGACAGCGCCCGTCCGGACCCGCTCGGCTCTGCCCGGGGGCTGGCAGTGCTGAGCAGCCCCTCCGGCCCCGCGCAAGACCCAGCGGGGAGGGGGACGTGGACACACAGAGGACCTGTCAGCCCTCTGGCTTGCCAAGTCTCGGGACCACCCGGCATTCCCCAGGCGGGCGGGGGGATGTCATCATTAAACACTGCACATCAGAAGCATCATTCACTTTTCCAACAGACCAAAGCAAGCAGCCAGAATGTTGTACTCAGGTGTATGTCTAAAATGAAGCTGTGCAGGGTTGGGGTTTTTTGTGCATGCACCTGCCAAATAGCTGTCTCTCTTGAATGAAACTGTGGCTATTCCTTAAGCTGAGTTTAACTAAGGGACGTGCAGGAGGACTGCCAGAGGTTGTGACCTGAGCAATAGTCCTGGCTGTGCACGTATTTGATCCCTCTGTATGGCAATGTTAGTTCCTACAGGATGTGCAGCTTTAATTATTTCTTCAGTAAGTGTTGCCAAGTGAAAAATAAGTCCAGGTTGTAAAAACAGATCTATTTTGCTGAGCGTGTCTTAAACGTGTAACATATACTGAAAGCTTACTAAGGAATCATAACTCACAAAAGATTCCTTATAGTCATGGCCTCATAAAGAGAGAAAATCAACCGCTTTTTAGGAGTCAACTCAATGTTAAGGAAGTCCTGCCTGTGCAAGGATTGTAGGATTGAGCAGTGCTGGGCAAACAAAAAACAAAACTTTCACAGAATGAACTGACAGGTTAGAAAAAGAAACCTGTAGTCAAGAAATGGCCAATGATGATGGGCATTGCTTTCAAAGTACAGCAGAGAAACAGCTGAAGATGTCAGAAAAGATCTATGCAACAGGGCTAGAAGCTGTGAGAAAGAAAGTAAACTACTTCACTTTCCAGGAGTCACATTTAGGCTTTGCAAGTTCGTAACCTCAGTATACCCAACAATAACTCTCAGACTTACCTGGAAACAACTGTGCCTATCCAAGGTCATATAAATATAGCTAAAAAGTTCAGAAGACTTTCCTTCTGTTCAGTGATATCATTCAACATAATTAAATAGCTGGCACATTCTCCAAAAGGGGGGGGAGGGGGTGGTGGGAAGAAAGAAAAAAGAATTTTTTAAGAGGACTTTGGTTAATTTTATAAGAAGCTTGAGTTTTGCTGGAAGCCCATGTGATTTAGATGCTTATAAACAGATGCTTTTAAAGATTTTATCCAAATCAGACAGGGTGAGAGTGTGAGGGTTTTAGGACTTGCTCAGCACCTCTGAAAATAAAGCCTGTAAGGCATTAGCGTTTTGTTCGTGACTGTGACCTCTATATGCTACACTCATCCATTGCGTAATGATTTTTTGGCTATAGTATAAAACAGTGCTTAACAGCTTACTTTAGTCCCAGTGAGTTATTTGGCCATAGATGTCTGTAAGGCATGTAAATAAACGGAGCTACAGCCTAGAAACACGGCAGGACATATAAGGACCTGGAACGATGTACAGACACTGTTCTCCCGTGAAATCAATTGCAGGGAGAGTCAAGCTTTGAAAACACTCTTTAACTTGATTAAAGACCAGCTTCTGTTCCCACTGTGCCTGGGGAAGTGCATGGGTTTTCACTGTGAGCAAGAGCCTCTGCTTGACCACCACCTGAATAACTCACAAGCCCTTTGCAGAAGGAAGCAATTGTCTCCAGAGCTGCAAGAAATTAACCCCCTCATCACTCAAAGGAGGGGGGGAAAATGAGACAACTAAAATGGTGTTACATTTATTATGTTTTAGGCCTTCCTGCAAAGTTTTCTATGCCAAGGACCCTCTGAAGATAGTGCGCGCTCAGGGCCAATATATGTTTGATGAGAAAGGAGAAAAATACTTAGACTGCATCAACAACGTTGCACATGGTAAGCAGTTTGACTTGTGAGACTGCTTCCATTCCTTAATTTCTAATAGGGATCAGGACACATTTCTGCGAAGTGATGATGTGTGTTTACAGTGCTTCTCTGAACATCCTTCTGTGGTTCAGTAATTGACTGCTTGCTAGTAATAACTAATTATTTTCTTCTTTAGTGGGCCACAGTCATCCATATGTGATAAAGGCTGCAACAAAACAGATGGAACTGCTCAATACAAACTCCCGCTTCCTGCATGACAACCTTGTTCAGTATGCGCAGCGTCTCACAGCCACCCTGCCTGAGAAACTCTCTGTTTGCTATTTTGTTAACTCTGGGTAAGTCTGGTTTGTATGTTTTTTTAATATCACTGTTTTTTATGACTATTTTGCACCTGTTTGAGACAGACACTCAGGACAGCTTGGTCTAAATCTTACTAAGTAGGACTTAGTAACATGCAACAAAAATATATCCAGCTCTGATCAAAACTTACTTCTTATTTGCAGCCATCATATTTAGAGTAATAGCTCAAAGCAAGTGAGCCAAAAGATGAAATTGGCCTGCTGAATGCTAGGCAAAAAAAGTGGGGAGGGAAAGCAAGAAGAGGAAATTAATTCTGCAAATTGGTGAATGTTATGTACAGACTGATGAATGCCATCTGTAAATTGACATATAACCTTGGAAACAAGCTAGTCTTCTTTAGGCAGTTTGATAGTCTGTGATCACTTACATGTCCAGAACAGACAGCCTGCAAGGACCTGTGAGCAGAGGGGCTGTGACAGATCAGGCTGGAAGGTTGAGTCTTCTTCCAGTGTGCAGATTTGTAATGGTGCAAGCACTGGGGAGAACGGAGCTGTAGAGTGTGGGAGATGGGGCATTGCTTTTTGAGGGTTAGCGGCTGCATTGTGTTCTCAGCTGCAAATTAGCCTCCTTTGTACCAAGAGGAGGTAAATATCTACAGGCAAACTGGGGAAGGGAAATAAAGCATCTCTTTGTTTGCTGTTTATACAAAGGGCTGTTTTTTCTTTGCCCCCTTACATGGCACTTATAGTCTAAACCTTAGCATTGTAATCTGTAGAGTAACAGAGTCTGCTATGTTGATTTATTATATCCATGAGTCCCATGTCTTGTCTTCTGTCGGAATGCCCTTTTAATTGGAAGAGTTTCTTCACTGTTTTGCTGCTGTATCTGTTATTATGCAGATCTGAAGCAAATGATCTTGCTTTACGACTGGCTCGGCAGTACCGTGGGCACCAAGATGTGATCACCCTGGAAAAGTAAGTACACAGAGCTTATGTTACTGCAGCCAGCAATTCCTGCCATTACTTCAGAAGCAGCTTCGCAGCAACCCCCTGCTGTTTGTACTCCACTGCCTGCTGAAAGAAAAGCTTTGTTGCTTTTGTATTAGAACAGGTCAGGAAATCCCTTTTCCACATTTGGATAAACACAGGTTTTGAAGATCTCTGAAAAATAAGTTTGTCTGTCACTCTAGAAGGTCAGTCACCTGTTAGAGGGTATTTCCCACAAAGACTCCCAAAGCAATTCAGGCCAGAGACTTAAATGCTGGTTTTCAGCAACAGTGAGTGGTCTGGCTACTGGGCTGCTCTGGAAAAGGTCTTTCAGTTCGTCACGCATTGCTGGACATGTTTAATTTTGCACAAATAAGTATTCAGTGGTCAAGAAGAAAGATCCTGTAGTTCTGCAGCAGTGCTGCAGTGATGCTCAGCTCTCCTCCAGTGAACACAAGTATGCACACAAAACCAAGTGGCTGCAAAATCAGGAGGCATTGAGAGGGCTTTCAGCCACAGTGAAGGTGGCCGACCACGTTTCAGGGTTTTCCTATCCTAGATGCAGCTGTAGGTTTGGTTACGTTGCTGTAGTGCTGGATTTTCTTCCCAGGTTGTGATTAGAAAGTCCAACCAGAGCAAGAGCAAGGGCATGTGTCTCTATCTAAATAGCACAAAGCTAGTTCGGATCCCTGTTAGCCACACACTAACCTATGTGTGTTCTTCTAAGAGATTGTGACATGTCTTTGATTTGGTTTGAGGTTTGCTTTGCTTCAAGTTAATGGCTGAACAAAAGTGTTTATTATTCCCTGAATAAAGATGCTACATGCTTTAGGCTCAAAGGGTTCCTCATTCTTTATCAATTGACCTCAGTAGTAGCCAGTTTTAGCATACTCTGCAGTAAAACTTTTATATTCAAACAATATCCTTATCCTGACGGTGGCTTCTGCCAAACCCTCTCACATGCAGTGCCTTCAGGGCAGATAGTGGTGTGCTGCTGGTGCATAAGGTCTCCACTTCTCAGTGCAAAGCACACTGCTGAGAGTCTTCACAATGGTATTGGGGTCTAGCTTGCAAAGCTTGGACTGGCCAGAGTGGGGCCCATGGGTTGGAAATGAAGGAGCTGGACCCACCCTTCAGCTCTCAGTAAGGCTGCTAGAGCAGCCACCTTGAAGTCATTGCAGTCCAGGGGACATCATCTTGGTCTGTCCCTGTGCCGGCACTTGATTTTTATCCTGTTTCCAGGCTTGCTAGTGATTTAAAGTCAACAGAAATTTTATATTGCCTTTGAGAGAAAGACTGAGTAAATTAAATCAAGATCCCTTCACGAACAATGCTACTGTGTTGCAGATACAGTTGGGTATTCTGGATTATGTATAGGCACAGTTGTAAATTTAGCTCTTCTATACATTTGGTGAAAAGTGACTTGGATATTTAACACTCATGCAGTGCTTACCATGGCCATCTTACATCTCTGATTGACATCAGTCCTTATAAATTTAATCAACTGGGAAAGGACAGCAAGAAGGAGTATGTGCATGTGGTAAGTGTGGTTTTTGTTTTGGGTTTTTTTTTTTGTCATTTTTATGCCTATTATGCAGCATATTGGATTACCCACTTCTGGTGTAAATATACTTTCATTCTGTTGTGCTGATTCTGGTGTATGTATGCTTGGCTGTTTTTCAGTGAAATAAATACAGTAAAATTGCTTTTGGATTTCTAAGCAGGTATTCAGCTGTGAGGCTGATTTCCTTCATTGTGCTACAGGTTTTCTTAGTCACTGCATTGTACAGTTATACAGTCTGATGAAATTAGCCAATACACATTGTGTTGGTTTGGCTGAAAGATATGCATGGCGTTCAATCTAGTTCCAAAAACTGGAAAGGCAGACTGCACAAGTTTACACAGATTTGGGTGTAGAACTCATGAGTGTCTAAGAGAGTGTGATTTTTCACCTAAACTTACCTATCTTAAAAAGATGAAAATTTTTCCTCAGTCCAGAAATGTTCATCAAGCAGGCCTCTCCTATCCAGACCTCCTTGCATTAACCGCACTGCCAAAGTAGTATCCACCTTTTTATACCACTTCCTTTCTCTTATTTACTGAATCTTTCCTAACACCATTTGTAGAGGCTTGAATATCATACAGGTTTGTAACATGACTAAAATGCTGGTAGGGAAGTGACAGACTGGAAAACCCGACTCTTCAGCTGCAGAAATGGATCTTCTGTGAGAATCTGAATTAAGGTGTTGGATGGGTACTCATTATTGTGTCCTGAGGGAGAGGAAGGACCATCTTGAAAGGTGGGTGAGGTAGATGGTGGTTCTTACAATAGCTGCATTCAGGAATATTGAACACATGACAGGCCCAGACTGAGTTTAAACTCCAGTAAGCATTTTTGCAATTCAAAGCAAACATCCAGGCTGTACTAACTCCTATTACGTATTTGTGTGGAAAACCAATAAAGTGGTGCTATAGAAAAGAAAGTATATGTTTCATAGAAGGACTTTATTTAAAAAAATAAACAAATTGGTCTTTTCAGGCTCCTTCTCCAGATATCTACAGAGGGAAATACAGGGAAGACCACCCAGATCCAGCAAGTGCTTATGCTGAAGAGGTGAAAAAGATTATTGAGGAAACACAGAAGAATGGACGCAAGGTGTGTGTTTTGTGCTATAGAAATGCTGAGGCTTCATCTGTTTGTTATGGCATGGGGGTGTGTAACAGGCAACCAAGGACTTGTTTCTTTCCTAATTTCACGTGCTTCCCTCTCCCTTCATTTTTCTATGATGGGTTCTGTGTTTGAAATGGTCCATTTTTCTACCTGATGCTCTTATCATAATTTTTCTAGGCAGCAATGAAAGGATCACTAATACAGTAGTATATAAGCAAATGCAATCAAAGCTGTTAAATTTCCCATTTTAGGCATTGAATTGGTAGACTGTAAATATTGTAGGGAAAGGTTTGAGGTCAGCTGAGAAACTACATCACAAATTCTAGCAAGCATATATAAAAATCTCCAGGATATGGAGAAAATCTACTGGATAAAATCTTGATACTACATTTCTGAGCCTATTTGCTTAAGATAATTTTGAAGTCATATAAAACACTGAAATTTTCAATCATACACAGTATGACCTTGACAGAAAGACCATTTCTGGACAGGTGTACCTAAAATGTCTGTTAATGTTTTATATGATGGCGTTAGTGTGTTGAGACATGTAGGGCTTGATCCCGCTGAAGTCCCAGAAGTTCCCTTCTAGTCCAAAGGACTTACATCACCCTTCTTTTAGTTTCTTCATCAACTTTTTTTTTATTCTCTACTAACAGATAGTTTTGTTTTCTCTTCCCTTGTTTCCTTTCTTCTGCATATTTCTTAGGTTTTGGTGACATAGACCTGTGGCAGGACAAGTTGTGCTAAAGGCTAAGCCTCACATGCTATGGGAAGCTTCGTACTCTTTGGCCGTATACTCAAATATAGTGTACGGTTCTTTACACGTTACTGCTCGGCCTTGTTTCCAGGAAGACTGCACCAGTACAGAGACCTCTTGATGATCAGGGAGGGGTTCACAAGTGGTGTGGGGATGCAATCCCTTAAATAGCAGACTTATGCTGAGAACTTGGGGTAATATCCTATCTCTGCTGCATAGACCTCTGCTGTTGACAAGAAACAAATTTTGATGTTCCAGTGTGTCTGATCTGCTGCTCTTACCCTTCCTGACTTGAAATAACTTTCTTTTTCATTCCTAGCAACTGGAATTATTTCATCTGTAGAATTTTTCTCTTCTTTTGTCCAGTGCCTCGTGCTGATATTTTACTTGTGTAGTTATTTGCATTAGGCAGGGGTGCCCAAAGGCTAGCCACAGGTCATCTTACAGTTCAGCTTCTACCCACCCCTACCTGGTGCTCAGGATTGAACAAAAAACCACATATACCTGCAAGCTTTACTAACTTCTTAGGGAAAATAACACCCACTGTTGTGTGTCTCCTGTAAATTGACATTTGTAAATAAAATTACGTAGCTGCCAGGAGCCTGATCCAGCACCCACTGACATCAGGAAGTGTCATCCAATTCAACAGCTGTAGGACTAGGGCTTAGTGGAGATCCTTGCATTCCCATCAGGCTGCAAAGGTGGCCCTGGCTACTGCAAATTTGGGCACTCCGATTACAAAACGAATAAATTCTTTAGCCATAGCTGTTTTCAAGAGCTCTCAGTTGTCCAAGCCATTGTGTGATTAAATTAAGGCACACATTTAAAAGTTTAGACTGTTATTTCTAGTCTGTGCCAAGACCAAGTAGATGAACACAGCTCTCACATGAGTTTGTCTCTTGTAGATTGCTGCCTTCATAGCTGAATCCATGCAGAGCTGTGGAGGCCAAGTAATTCCACCTGTGGGCTATTTCCAGAAAGTGGCAGAGTACGTACAGCATTTCACAAGGGCATAATGGGAAAATTAACCAAAGAAACAGCTTTTTTCACTATAGACTTAGCTAATCAATTCAGCTATTAGCATCTCCTGTTCTTGACTATCTGTGGTTCATTTCTACTTATTGAAGAGTATGATTTCAGTTCAATTTTTTTAATGGAATATCAGCTAATTTTTTTAGCCAGATAATTGCCTTCTTTACCTATCTTTAATCCTCAGCCATAAATTTGGTGGAAGATTGAGTTAAACCAGTTATAATCCTGCAGTACCATTACAGCTCCTCTATTTGGCATTCAAATGTCAAATTTTTTTCTTAACATGTAGCATACTAAAAATTTCATAGCTATAAAATAGCTATAACTGTATTCATTCTTTTTTTCCTAACTTGGTCTTACACTGCAGAATTTCTGTGTGGCAGACTGCCTTATCCTTGATTGCCTACCCGTGTTCTGCAGCACTAGACTTTCAAGGTATTGTGTTTGCTTTCAGGTATGTGCGTGCAGCGGGTGGAGTGTTCATAGCTGATGAGGTCCAGGTTGGCTTTGGCAGAGTTGGGAAGCATTTTTGGGCATTCCAGCTGCAAGGTGAAGACTTTGTGCCTGACATTGTCACCATGGGAAAGCCCATTGGCAATGGACACCCTATGTCTTGTGTGGTCACAACAAGGGAAATTGCTGAAGGTTTTGGTGCTTCTGGACTGGAGTATTTCAATACAGTAAGTTCATAGGTGAAGCTTTGCCTTTTTTTTTTTTTGATCTGCATTTAGCAGTTAGGTTTTCCAGGTGATCCAGACAACATCTGCATCCATCACTGCATCACCTTACTACGAGCTCGAGTCAACCACAGTCTAGTATCTAAAAGCAAGTGGAGAGGCTTTGAAATATGCTCTGTATCAAGTGGTTACATTATCATATGGATCAGCACAAGCTCTCTGGCAGGTCATGCATCTCAGCTCACATCCATACAGATAAATTCTTCCTTATGTCTCTTTCCCTCTCCCTCCTCTGAAATGTTGATCATGTAAAATTCCATTTTCTAGGATAGGCTCTGTGCTGGTGGATCTCATGCCCTGGCAGATGTCACAAAACAGTGACCCTTTACCAGGAAACATTTCATCTGTGTGCATGCCACAGAGGTGCAGTCTTCTTGTTTACTGAACCCTTTTCCTGCTCCTGTGACTCAGCCTTCTTCCCAACTACCATGAATTCCCCTGTTTAATGGAGTTTATACTCTCTGGTTTAAAATACATCAAATCTATCACCCACTGCTCTTCCCAGGCGCATTTTGCCTGCACATGCAATCAGCTGAATGCTTCAGTCCTGAAGTCTTCAAATTACTGCAACCTGAAGCTGAGGGGAGCCCTTCCGTTACCCAAGTGTAGGCGACAGTGTTCCACAGCCTGAATGGCACATAATCCCACATTTTCAAGCTTTCCTCATGACATGCCAAGCAGGAGAGGGCAAGTGAAAACAGCATGGATATACACAGATGAATGCTTTGTTTTCATAAGTGTTGATTTTGATTACGTGTTTTGCTTTGTTTTTGCTGTCAGTTCGGAGGCAATCCAGTGTCCTGTGCCATTGGCATGGCTGTGCTGGATGTAATAGAGAAAGAAGATCTCCAAGGAAATGCCACACGTGTAGGAAATTATCTCCTGGAGTTGCTGGCTGAGCAAAAGGAGAAACATCCCTTAGTAGGAGATATCAGGTGGGTGAATTACAGCACTGTCAGAGAAGAAAGTAATTGTGCTAGAAATAGCAACAGATTTGGTGTGAGTGGAACACAGAAACGTCATGATTTTGCTACAGCTCTCTTTTAGAATGAACTACCCAAAACTAGCATTGTAAGGCAATATTTTTTTAAAAAAAGTTGTCAATCTATCTGCTTAATTAGTTACAAGCATAGCCACTAGAAAAGTTCTGGGAGAGTAAGAGAAAGAGCCATCCACATGCAATAACCAAGTTGTCAGCACACCGTTGTAATGATGCAGACTTTGTTCAAATCTCTGGTCCGTTTCACTGAGAGGTGTTACTATGGATTTTCCTCGTCTCACGTTACTACCATTGATAATTACCTTCAGGTTTTTTGGGGGGAAGAGGTTGGGTTGTGTGATTTTTATACTTCTTTTTTTCCAGTCTCCCTGTCTTGTGATTTGAAGGATAAGAGTGAAAGAAAATTATTCTGTCATTCTTATCTGGCCGCTTAGCTTTAATGAGCCAGGTAAATTTATTTATTCAGAAATATCTGTATTCCATTTGATTGTGTGAATCAGCCAAAAGGCAACCAAAGACAAAGCCTCCTCTCTCATGCTCCTTCCCCCATTTGCGTTCCAGGGAAGGGAATTGCAGTTGTTAGAAACAGGTATTGCATTTGCAGCAGAAGGCTTGGGTTACTGACACTGGATTTCACTTGTCTGTACTTTTCTACTCCAGGGGTGTTGGATTGTTTGTTGGAGTGGATCTGGTAAAAGATAAACAAAAGCGAACACCAGCCACAGCTGAAGCCCTTCATATTATTTACAAGTAAGTAGTTCTTAAAGACTGTGAGCAGTGATCAAACCCTCCTAATATTCTCCAGCTGTTAGTCATTAATTTCCATTTTAAATTTATTTAGTTCAAATAACATAGTACAAAACAAAGAAAACTTTCAAAATCTGTCTCAGCTTGAAGGAAGTGACAGGACACAACATAGTTTTATACCTGTGTCTAACACAGGTATTTCCTCTTTCCACAGACTCAAAGAGCGTCAAATTCTTCTTAGTGCTGATGGACCCTACAGAAATATTTTAAAATTTAAACCACCGATGTGTTTCACAATGGAAGATGCAAAACATGCAGTGGAGACAATTGATGCACTTCTTACAGGTATGTGTGGTTAAGGGCCCAATGAAAACACCAGCCATCATACCCTAGGCCATTACATGCAAGGGAAAGCAATCAACTGCATTTCTCACCACTCATCAAAGTGCTGTTCTTAATGCCAATTATTATAAATAAATACAAAGCCCCATATGTACTTCATCCAAACTTCTAGGCAAAATCCTTCTCTTGAGCCTTTCTCTCACAGACTCAGTGTTATTACTCATTTCTGGTCACATATGCTCTTTGTTAAGGAGTGGATACATTAATTCGTCACAGGCCTGAAAGACACTGCAGATACACTGGTGTACCATTCTATAATGTGCTCTACCTTTTCTTTTTTTCTTTTTGTTTGTTTTTTAACTAGCGTACTGGAACGTGATTGTCTCACTCAAATTTAGCCTGAAAGTTTTCAGGCTCTATTTATCTTTTACCTGAGGACCAACTCAGGGGAAAATAACATGTTATACTGTTAACATAAGGGCTGTTGGAGCCTGTTATATATTAAATGCTCCTATCTTCTGAGAATATAACAACTAGAGTTAGACTTCCATGAACGTGCTGGACAAAGGCAGAATTCCACTCTGAAAAGTCTCTCTGATACCCTGTGCTACAGTAAAGTTGCTAATTTTATTTTTTCTCCAAATACCCCCAAGCTACACAGTCCTGATAGATTAATCACATAGCCTCAAAAATGTTTTAGGAAGTATTCAGCACTCTTCAGTTATTCTTCTGTGTGATAAATGCCCAGAGGAATAGCTGATTTTTTTATTTCAGCCAGCTAGATTAAGTATGCTTACTTATCCCCCTTCTTTTTAATTTAATTATTTTATTACTTTTTTTTCAGAAATGGAAGAGGCCACTGGAATGAAGACAGAAAATAATGTATCAACAAATATACAGTGTAAAAGAAAAGTATGTTTTAAATTTTTTTAGCTTTTTTTCAGATAGTTGTTTGGCAAAGTAAGTATAAATTACTTTGGTAAAGCATGCCATCATTTTTGGTAGCATGAGCGGCTCTGTGCCTTGAAACTGAGCTCAGAGAGTAACTTGCTACTAGAAACCTGAGAGGATTTACCCTGTCTCACTGGGGTAAATCTAAAAAGAGCTGAGTAATCCAGACCTACAACATGTTACATAGGCAAGCCCCTCGCCTTATCTGCCTGTGTGCAAACAAAACCAACCAGACTTTGGGTTGCACGAAATCATGAGCACAGCAGTCAGCAACTACTGGTTCTTGGTATTACATACTACTGAACGATATTTGGCTTTCTAAGCAAGCCTGCAGCCTGGAAGGTGTCCAAGTTTTCAGAGAGTTCCAAGGATTTTGTTTCCACCATAGCTCTTTGAGTGTGAATGGCTGACACGCATCCAAATTAAGACTTCTTAGGTTGCAGCCCCAGCTTTGGATAAATCACATATAATTTCTCACACTCTTAAAAGCATGTCACCTTCTATATAGGACACTTGCTGAACTGTCCTTTGGTGTGTTTTCCAGTGGTGCTGTGGGGGTGGGAACTCAATAACTCAGCTGCCTAGGGGTGTAGTAATTAAGCAGACACCTGATGAGTTATTGGCTATATATCGAGATTTTACTAGATTTGGAGTGCAAGCCTACTCTTACAGACATTTTTACACCATCCGTTCAACTTCTTTCAGAACTAAAAAGTTGTGGCAATAATAGAGTCAGGCAGAACTTCTTAATGGGAACCAGGTCCTGTGTCTGCCTGGTGGAAGACATGCACATGCCTCCACTGACATCTCTTTTCTGATTCAGACAACTGAAGAGACTTCTCAACCAGAAGGTGCAAGTGAAACCATTGGCCACATGAATGGAACTGCCTGTCGACAAGAAAATGGGATATATTCGAAAAAACGCTCAGTGCCAAGTAAAAGAATAAGAACATGAAGAGGGAAAGTTTCTTCATTCAGTTTGAAATTGTGTCCGTCTTGCTTTGGAGATGAAGAGTGCAATAGTCTGAGTCCTAGGATCGGCTTGAAGCCTAGTCATGCCTTCCATAAACTGGCTGAATTCCTATTAGCTTCAGTAGGTTTAAAATACCTTTTCAGATACATGAGAACTGTGCCATGTGGCTTGAAATCTAGATGTGACAGAATGGACAAGTGATACAAAAATACCTTGGTGCTGATGGCAGGCGTGACATAGGTACACAAACCTGGTGAAAACTGCAGATTTACCCATATTATGCAGAATCTGATTTGCTTAACTGCCATAAAGCAAATGCCAATCCTACTAAGTTTAAAAATATATGCTTAACATGCTCTTTTTACAATATTTCAAATTTCAATATGTAATATTGAGATGTTAATCACTTCCCATGTTTTAATGGCTGAATTCACTAAACAATGCTTGAGAAAGAAATCCTTATTATCCTCTAGTGTAACTTAGGTCCTATGGATCATATTCCCAGCTGATGTAAATTGGAGTAGCTTTGCTAATGTCAGCAATGCTCTACTAAGAGTCTACCACTCTTATGTGTAGAGACACAATGTCTATGCAGGGCACTCTCACTATAAATTCAAAGAAAATGAAGAATCTAATTTTCTATGAATAAAGCTACTTTTATAAATATTTATATAGAGTAAGATTTTAATTTTTTTTCCAAAAGTTTATAGATTGAATCCTGTCAGTCTATAAAATATGCAAGTAAAGTATATATAATTTCAGACACACTGATTGATTGAATTTAACCTGAAAGTCTCTCAAAATGAGGTTCCTAGGGACAGCCCAGCTTGCATTCCCATGGATTTTAGTTGTTTTGAGAATCATGGGAATTACCGCCCAATCCTGTCAAAGCAGTGCTGGTACTTTTTGTCAGTGGTGATGAAGAGTTGCACACTAGTTGCATGGGATTCTGACACATAAGTGCTAACACTGGATAGGTTACTAAAAGGAGAGGACCACTGCCTAAACCATGCATGCAACCAGTGCTATCTGTGCTGCAGATACTTTAGACTGACCTGCCTCATTGTCAGTGTTAAATTTCAATGACAGCACACAAGCCCTGCTTCTCTTTCTTAATACATGCACAACTCCAGGCTATGGAGGACACTAAGGGCTTTCCAAACAGTTTGCACTTCAGAAAAAAAATACAAAATGTATTTATTTCCTCTTCAATTTTAATACCCTAAATTCTGCTGTTTCCTAATTGCTGCTAATGATCCTACTGATAAGACTGAAAATTGAGCACTTTATCTAATTTCATGTTTTCCACAATTTGCCACATTAATATTGATATTTCTGGTGTAACGCCTTCCAACATCCTCAAGCTGGCTTGTTTTCTGTTTCATGATCCTTGAATAATTCTTCCATAAAAATAAATCTCTTGTTTGTAATTACGATGTCCTAAACAAAGAGGTTTGGTTTTTTCTTTTTGTTTTAATTTTATTCTTCAGTAACACCTACTTGCTGAGGGAAATAACTTCAGTTTTAGCTGGAGGTTGTCCCCATGCCAAAGGAGAACTGACTAGGCTGTGTTTCCCTGAGGCACTTAGCTGTTGGCAGCTCTTACCCTTCAAGCCAAATGTTGCCTCAGCTGCCACAGTTCATTCCCTGCTAACTCTGCACCCTGAAGGACACCACAGGTCTTTTCCAAAATGAAACTACACAAAGAACTAAGTGAACCCAATTTGGTATGTCTAAAGGCACAGTTTAGGTCACTCCCTGTATGGAGTGCCACTACTTACATTACACCTTATCCACTGTGTGCAGCAACAAGCAAGCAAATACTGGTGTGATTTATTAGAAGGCTTAAGCTCAAAGGCACAGAGCCCACCACTCTGTACTATGGCACCAGCTGTTGTGGCAGGTCATTAATATTTTATTTTCAAAAGTACGACAAAGAGCTAGACTTAAAAAATACAATTAGCCTAAATCTAAGGGAGGGTGGTTTGAAGATTGCAACCTCATAAACACAAGGGCCTGTGCCTCTCTACTTCTCCCTGTACCTGTGCCTTGGTTCTGCTTGTGCTCAAAATATTTGGAACAACCATTGCTCCAATTCACTTGTGTTTTTTACCCAGCTTCTGCTTCACAAGTCAGGAGGTTCTCTATCTGTTGGTTCTGCTCATTTTGCACAGTGCAGGTTACCTAGGTTCTAGGTACTAGGTGTTCTGTTTTCTTTAAACAAGAGAGGATATCACTCCTATGAAACACACTAAAAAGAGCCGCTATCATTTAAATGGAGGAACCAATTCAGCAGTTACCAGGATTTGAGCTGGACTTCCTAGATTTATTATTACTATATCAGTGTTCCCACAGTATCTCAGAGTCCACCCACAAGATTATGCAAGTTCCCTACTGTGAAGACCTTACTAATTAGAAGACCCTGACTAAATTATGAGAGAGTGGAATCAGAAATAATTAAGGCTAAACACAGGGACCACAGTTCCAGTCAGATGAACTGATCAAATCTATTCCCTCCGCTAAATAGGAGAAGCTTTCTTCACTTTTCCAGCTCCATTTCCCTTTTTCTTCTTTCTACCTCTCCTGTCCTGGCTGTGCAAGTCCTGGTTTTAGCCATATGTTTCAACCTTCACCCTAGACTTTCCAATCATCAGACACCTCCATAAGCCAGTTCCACTCATTAACCTTGCAGAATAAAAACAAGACCACACCTTTTCTTCCCAAGTTTTCTGCCAGGTTAAGGAACAGGCTCATGCAGGAGTAAGAGACAGTGGAGTGAGGGAAAGGCAGGAATCCATCCTGAGTGGGCATCACGCTGGGGTTAGCTACTTATATCTTCACTCTAGCTCATCATCCTACTGGAATCTCAATCGAGATAATTTTATTGCATTCTCATAGTTTGTCACTGTTTTCATCACTTTTATATTGAACTTTTATACTTTTAAACAAACAGACCAGTTAGAACAAGGCAACAAGAAAGGACAGTGCTTGCTGCAAATACTGATGAAAATGTGACACTGAGTCTGAATCCACTGCCAGTTAATTCTGCTGCATAAAAGAAAGCAGGACTGAGACTGGAGTCAGAAAGCTGTGCCTTAGACAGCACTGTTCTGGAGAGAAGAATCAGCATCAAAAGTTGCCATGTCAGCACAACACTGCAGAACTGCCAGGGAAACAGCGTATGCCACATGTTCTCATCTGGGAAGAAAAGCCTCTGTAAAACATTGCACTGGGACTACACTGAATAGAAGAATTATGGGGGGGAGGATATATATTGTCTGTTGCTTTTTAGATTAATGGTTTCTTAGACATACAACAACCTCTTCTCAGATAATACATTTATGATCTTCACAGCTATTAAGCTTGGTCGCTGGGAAATAACAGACAGCCCCAAAACACCAGAGTCCAGAAAAGCCCTCCCACACATATCCAGAAGCAGCAAGCTCTGATTACATCTCACAAAATAGAAGAGGTAAATGAAGGGGACCAAGGGATAAGCCTGAAAATCTTATTTTACATCTGTCATTGCAATGCACAAGGCATTTTAAAAAATAATAAAACAGACAAAAATTCATTTTTAATATAGTAAAAGTCTGGGTTAAAAGTCTGACTGGGGCAACAATTTCAGCACCAACATGCAAAAAAACCACACCTGAAAAAAAAGTCAAAAGCACTCATCATAAAAATATAATTAAGTTGATGCCTCTTGCCAAATGAATTTGTACAGGTATTTCTTGGACAGTAAATCCACAGTGATGCAGCTACTCTAAGTTAAGAGCTGAAAAAAATCAGAATATGTTGAAGAAGAGGCAACTGGTAATATACTAGAGAAGACCAAGTAAGGGACTGAGATGTACAGTTATGTACTGGGTATACACATTGAAGCATATTGTATCTGCATCGTTGACCTGCCTCTGTGGGCTTTTTCTCCTTTTAATAAAATAACTTTGCAAAAACCAAGTGACTTATACTTGCAAGCAGGGCAAATTAGCTCATAACAGCAGAAAAGTTAGTTTAATTTTCTGGGTTTCTCAGTGATGGCTTGAGGTGTTCTAGTAGTGTCTCTTTTCAACCTGGACGTGGCCTGTGCTGCTGCAAGCCAAGCTCTGCCAGCAGGATTATGCAAGGGAACACAAGGCCAAATGACTGTGATGGGATTTCCCTATCTCTGCTATCCACACACATTTGTGTTTTCCTACCTGGAACATTTGATTTTGTTGGTGTCTGTGGTTCAGCAGAAAAGCTGAATTAGAAAAGACAAGTTATATCTTTGCATTTCGCACTGTCTTGTTGTATGCCTGGACTGAGTCATGTCGTCTCTGTAAGCCTCAGGTTCCAGAGATGCAGAGTATCTTACAAAATCCAGGAGAGACAACTCTACAGAGGAGGACTCTTCATGCTGCTATTTCATGAGGAAAAATATTTGGGCCGAAATGAAAACCCCAGATACAAAGAACCAAAAGTTTAAAGCCTTCACTAAGCTTTGAAGCTCAAGACCAATGTGCACTCAGAAAAACAGTCCTCAGTCTTATCCACCTCTGCTCACAGCCGTGTATGTGTCTTAGGTAAACACTGCTCCAATATCACAATGACATACATTTACAACAATATGGAATTAAAAACTAAATTAAAGGAAGGGGAAGGGACAAACTTGAAAAATTGTGTTTTGGCACAACACTGAAGATTGTTAAAAGTTTTTAATAACCAACAAGGCAGAAAGTCCTGGGGTCGCATGAAAACCTGGAAAGGATTCCTGGCTTCAGCCTACTATTGATCCATTACATTGCTCAGATAGTGACTTAACATCTTTATGTTTCTATTTACTTCCACATATAAGACCAGCTGTAATAACCTTTATTATGATTTGTAAAGATTAATCACCTTATCAGGAACAATACTGATGATACAGGACTTCAAGACACAAAGTACAGTTACCTCAATTTACTTATTTGCTGTTATCTCATTTCATTCCTTACTTGCCTGTGGTTTTGCCAGAGAATAAGCCCCTGTGATGGGGAGTACGATGTCAGAGAGTGATTATGTGAAATATTGGGAAGCAATGAAGAGACGCAACCACAGAACCACAGGGACACAAGAAGTCTGGCTAGCATCTCCCAGGAAGCTGAAAGGTCTGTAAATACATTTTCGGTTACCACAAGACACTTCTTCAAACAAATAGAAAGCTTTTGGTATCCATTCCTTAGTTTCTTCTTTCTAGTCACAAAACAAGGCATGAAAGGAGTTCATCTGGAATATGCACTGCTAACATGCTCCAGTGGCTGGCTCTTGAGAACAAAGGTTTCTGTTCACAGTGGTTATAACCAGCTCTCAATTAAGTTAGCTTTATTCTATTGTCTATTAGGCAAGACACAGGGCTTATAAATCATAAATAAATGAGACTATAAGGACAGACTATATTTCACGCATTCACATTTGAGTACAGATGAGACCTATAAGTCTCCGAGACAGGACCAGATTCCCTTCCAAATTATGACTCTATGCAAAAATAATCATAGCATTTAATGCTGCTTTCTTAATAGTTGAATGAGGACACTGGTTTTTTTCCAAATGCCAGTGGAAAAAAAATTACTTCCAGTGTAAGCTAGATTTGATGTAAGGAAGTTTTTTCTGACATAGATGTGTAAATATAACAAACGCCTGCAAGTAAGGACTGCATCTTCATTCTTTTGTCTAAAGTGCCTTAAACTACTTCCCAATTTGTGAGAGAGGTCGGAGAGTTACCTGCAAGCACTGTTTGCCCACAAATGCCTATGGCTTCATATAAAGTTCAGCAGACTTTCCCTTCATGCCTGTTTTTGTTTGCTGCATCCCAATAAGAGTTCTGTTCTCTTTTTACTACACCTACCTTACACTATAAATCTCCTCCCAGTCTGGATTTGAGAGCAGGGGGATGGGACACACTGGAAAGCATGCTAAGAGAGCACTTCATATCGCAAAAGTTCCTTCCCCCCATAGTACAATCAAAACAGCATAAACCTTCAGGTGCTGCTGGGTACCCATTTCCAGGTGTATTTTCTCCTCACTTTTTTTTGTCTTCCAGCATCATAAAACTGCCAAACATCTTCTTCCTCCTTGTCTCTCAAAATTTTTCCAGCTACTAACAATACTGCCTTCTGTATAGACTTGCTATTTTACGTTCCAGAATAACAGTCTAGAAGAACAAATAGCAGCTGTTTATACTAGCATTTCCTCTAGAAATAATATGTGTGCACGTATATTATGCATATATGAGTAGGTTTGTGTAAATTTATACATATATGCACAAAGACATACAGAAACATATACAGACATGTTCCAAAACAACTTATCTGTGAGGCAACTTCTTTATACTCAATAAATGTAATATGAAACAGAGAAAATCTCCATTGGATATATTTTTGAGGTGAAAAAATTAATTTTGTGAAGGGAGGGGGCTTCAGTAGACACTAATACTGGCAGAACACTTTAAGAATACTTCATCATACTGCTGTCATGGGAAAAGTTATTTCCACAGGCAGCAAAGAAACGGAAAAACCAATAAGATATCTGTAGGCCAGTGTTGGAAAAGAAGGAAATACCATCTAAATACAAATCCTGAGAAACAGAGACTTATAAATGGGGTTGACAAATTAGACTAAGTTAACAACAACAGCAAAACTCTCACATAAGAGCCCTTGATTGCATGCCATTCTTCAAATTGAGAAGTTTTTGCACCAAAACATGTTTTATGGATTAACCTGGTTTGCCTATAGGTTTAATACTGTCAGAAATGGTTTTTTGTGGAAAACCTTGCAGCCAAAAAATGCGTTAGAGATCCTTGAAACACTAAATGCCTAGAGAACACCAGTAAACAAAAATAGCAAGGCTTCTTCATGAAGGAAAATTGTTGGAAGCTACAACCGCTTTGCGACTTGACCTGCAGTTTTCATGGCAGAGTTTATCTTCCCTGCTAAAACCTGGCGTCACGGTGTCTTAGACATCAGACCTCATGGTCTTGAGTTTCCTAAGGTAGAGTGGCTCTGCTCTGGGAGTGAGTGTGGGGCTATAAGTCTCTGCACCTGCAATGATGCTACAGGTTGCAGAGTTCAGACACCCGTATTCCTGCTGCTCAAGTGTCTGAGACCAGTGTTACACACGGATTATTTAGTTTTCTGAAAACAAAATTCTTTCTCAACATGTAAAATTACAGCACCTACAGGAATATTTCCCAGAACACTTAGCATCTTCAAAATTGCCTAGATGAAAATCATCTTCCTGCTCACTTTTCCTCTCACCTTCCCAACCACCTCCAAAAAATTAAGTGTCTGGAGAGAAATGAGCAGTTAACGTTCCTCATCTTCTTTCTCTAAGGCCATTCATAGACTGCCCTCCCTCCTGCCCTGTTTCAAGGCAGGCTTCTAGGCCAATTGCTAGGGGGCTGCAAGTCAAAGATGGCAGCTTTGGCATGTCCAGTAATGACCCCCCTGTGCTTGTTGAATGGTGAATTACCTCAAGACAGTCTGTTCTTTCTTTCCTGTTTTTCCAGACTGGTTTCTATTGAATTAACTGCTTTATACTTACACAATAAACAACCTCAAGGCTTGCCCAAATACAGTGTTCACTTCTGCAATAACATTCATCAGTCACACCTGCATTTTCTACTACTGTGTTTTTTGCCTTCTCTAGATGAATAGTGCTTCATTTTCAATGTCTCCTTGCAGAGGAAACATGGCTTTTGGCTCCTTTTGGCTGAACATGATTTGCAGCAGGCTGCTCAGGAGACAAGGTTCATGGTAAATGAACCACAGGCACGAAGAGCAGATCACGTGGGGAGAAAGTGGTGACACATTCCAGTCCATGGGCTACAGGTTGTCTTAAGCAAGAGGCAAACAAGAAATAAAAACAAGGAGGCAGAAGAGTCATACGACTTCAAGCACCTTCTAAGTGCACAACAGAAGGACAGATAGGAGAAATCTCTGCCAGCCAATGGAGCATGTAGCATTGCCAGTGTATTTCCATACCATGCAAATGCCTGTCTGCAGTAGGAAATTTAATTTTGCACTGCCTATCTTCCAAAAGTTTTTAAGTCTCATAATTTGTACAATAGCAGTGGAAAACAGAGTCTCGTGACTCTGTTATCAGTCCACTTTATGTAACGTGTTTGCAGCGAATGATTAAACAAAAAGATTATTGCTTAGTAAGTTTTGAGTAGTTGCCCAGAAATCATGCATGCAGAGCCAAATACTACCGTTGAAGTTTAAGCACTTTTGAAAGGATTAACTAAAGTAGACAGTGCCAGAATTCATCCTTTGAATAGGGAGGTGTGCTTGCCATTGAAATGTCAATGATAAAATCAACATTGATTTGAAACTGGTCACAAAATGCACCAGGAACGTCATTCTCTTGTTGCTTTAGAGATCGGTGCTGATGTACACTGAAGGACAAATATGTGGTAACAAAGTTGGTGATGGCCATGGTTCAGGCAAATGGGGATGTGTAAGTTCATGCCTTTGACAGTTCTCTTTGTGTTCTCTTTATGAAAATCGTAAATATTCATGTGATCCACTAGGCTGTCCTGGAATTATTTACATCTGTAATGCTATGAGTGCTGTTAACAGAGATTTCATTATTTAAGTTTCAAGTAGTCCCTGAGTTGCTGATTCCTTAACAATTTTCAGATCAGGCCTATCAAAAGTTCTGCTATAAATACTTGGACATACACTATCACAGAAGAATGGACAAGGTTCTCTATTACTTAAAAAAAGTGGGGGGGTGGGGGAGGAGGTTAGTGCCAGCTCACAAAGTGTTGTGAAAAGCAAAACCAAAATGAACTATAAATGCCACCACAGATTTTATAACTAATTATCTTTATTGAATGTTTTTGCAATTCACTCAAGTCTATTGGAATGACTTGTCTGTACTTGTAAGCTAATTCTGACCAGGGCAGAGTAAACGTACATTGCTATAACTATTGCAGAATAACTCATGTGTGAAAACTTGTTCTGGAATCAGTCTGCCTCGTTCCATTTTAGATTAATTCACTCACTCTGAAAGGAAGAATTCAGGATCTGACACATATCAGAATTGACATCTCTTTTTTCAGATGTACTTGAGTTTGCTATTTTCTCTCACTGTTCTTTCCTTTTCAGTAGGCTTTTTGGCATATGTTTAATTTAGCTCTGCAGTGAGGATAAAGGGAATAATAAAAAAGAAGGAAGTCCTTCTGGACAACGTCTTATTGATTAATTCCTGCTGACTTTCTTGAATTCTACAGCACATTTTGTAACTAATGTTCCTAGGGTATCTGTACCTTTAGGTTCAAAACTTCAGGACCACAGTGCCCAAGACCCTTCTGTAGTTTGCATAGCAGACTCTGTCTCAATAACTCTGAAAGGAGTAGGGAGAGGATCAACTTGGACACTACAACTGAACAATGAATGACCACAGCATCCAATAACATTATTTTTAGAGACATCCATAGTTCTGCTCAAGATTTTGGTTGCCATAGTCTTCTAGAGACTCTAAACACACCAATGATGACACTAGGAATCAGAACCAGTGGCTCTTTAGACAATGTTTTACTCTTTTGTCTGCAAGAGAGGTTAGAAACGAGCTCATTTCTAGCACCACCTAGCAGGCCACAACTGCTTACACAATGACTTTATATCTCATATAATGGGATGATCAACCTCCTCCAATGGGACTCATAAAGTCAAAAAGGAAATATTCCTCTGTGTATGCAGACACTCTTTCTATTGGGAATGTTTGAACAAAAACATATATAAAAAGTAAACACAATCAAAATTCAAACTAGTGTCAATAGATGACTTCAGATCATTTGAGGCATGTTGTATTACTTTTTCTTGACTCTAGTTCCGACAGTCCTAAAAGCTGGTGCTCTGAACAAAATGGGTGTTGGTATCGTAGCCCTGGATTAACCAGGCAGGAAGCCCAGTTTTCAGTACTGTGCTCTTGACCACAAAACATATACCTGGGGCCAGGATTTGATGTGACAATTTTAGGCTGTCTACTACCAGATCCAAACCACTGTAGCCACAAGCTACACCAAGCTGATTCAGTACATATACATCTTGTTAAATTTGAGGACAGAGAGGGTGGAAGTTTATTTTGACAGATCTTTTGCCAGATGAAGTTTATACTGTCCTGCTGCAGATAGCATAGAGTCTATAAACTCTATATAATGTGCTTTGGTGAATTTGACAAAAATTCAGTCATCAAGTGTATTCATCTCATCTCTGTGAAATCATGGCTCCAGAATGCTTCAGAAGTGAACAGAGCCGGTATCTGGTCCTAGATGATGTGCCCTGAGGCTAGGAAGTTAGATACCAGTCTGATACAGGTGCCCAACAAAGGCATTCAGTTCTCTGGCAAACCCACAATTATGAAGCACCACACCAAGACTTAAGCGATCCCCAGATTCTGCTGATGAAGAATGCTGCTGCAGAGGATACACAAAGTATGTTCACTGCTTTGAACATGGCAATGATGATGATTTTCAGTATAAGACAATAAAATGAGAAAAAGAAGAAATGCAGCATCTCTGGAAGTACCTCTACACTTCAGCAGCAGTACTGGATGTAAAATGGTCAGCAGCAAACAGTGCATTTTAAGACACATAAAATCTCAGAGTGTGACAACAGTTACAATATTTACCTAGGTATGTTAACACTTGAAATCCTGCTTGGCTTGGGTAGGGAGCCACTGTAAGGAATTTCAAATAACCTGTATGTGCTATCCTTTATTTCACATGAAAATATCTAGCCAGAGTATGATACAGATTGAACCCAGGGATATGGAATAACAGGAGGTCTTCACTGGTGTTTCACTAATTTGCAATATTCACTAATTTCTTATATATAGTAGGATCAATCCAAAAGAGACAAGATTTCAGATTGTGAGAGACTATCTTTGTTGATTGTGCCTTCTGCAGGGAAGTGACTTGATACCTCTCCTGCATTAATTCCTTGCCTCCATGGACTGTTCATTTTTGAAATGCTGGGAAGCACTTTTCCTCAAGAATCTAAACATTTCAAAGGTCTGGATCAACCTCGCAGAGTAAGAGAGACAGAGAGAAGAGTGTGCATGTCCATCCTGAGACATGAATGTAAATATTTGAACTGCACAGAGCTTTCCACACGAAAGGATGTATCAAGCTTCTGCTTGCTCATCAGCTCTATTAAGCAAGTCTTGAATTTGTTAGGATGTATCATATTGCCAGATGGTATAAATTACTGTGGCATTTCTGGCCTCAGTGAAGTCGTACAAGTCACAATAGCCTTGGATCAGTATCTTCATTCACATCCCCTGTCCCAGGCATTCCCTGTCCCATGCATTCAAACAACTGCACAAAACATGTAGAGTTTTATACCCAAAGTACACAGATAGCCTGAAGTACAAGCCTACAGCCCACCAGTTTGCCCCAGCTCACACACTCTCAAGTTATCCTATCTTGCACTAATCTAACATAAAAATGAAGTATTAAAACAATTTTTAAAAAACGGTTGGAAGAGTTACAAGTTTGACTTGTAAACAAGCACCATGCTGGACCCATTTCATTCCTAGCATTAATTTCAAGTAGAATAAGCAACTGTAAGTGCATGAGAAATTATGTTTACTTTTCACCTTGAAAAAATAATCCTCCTTTGCACTCCACATCTTATCAGAGACTTTCACTGCATTCACATTGGCCTTCTCATACATCCTAACTCCTCCCTCAGCAGCAATGACTGAGGGATTTATAGGAAGGGGAAAAAAAGGAGAAAGGAGAAGAAAGGAGAAAGGAGGAGAGAGGGGGAAGGGAAGGGAAAAGGCAAGGCAAGGCAAGGCAAAAGGCAAGGCAAAAGGCAAGGCAAAAGGCAAGGCAAAAGGCAAGGCAAAGCAAAAGGCAAGGCAAGGCAAGGCAAGGAGTAACTTTGAAACACTTCTGTATTCATATAGTTCACAGCAGCTCTAAACCTTTGGTGCTAAAATCCTTTGAAGAATTCATTTTTTCCCTCTGGTTTCCTCACCATCAATATACTACAAGAGAACAACATCTACTATACTGTAAAATTTACTTGATTCATTCTTTGCTAGACACAAATTATCAAAAATTATGAGTTGAGATCTCCAATAACCACCATATTCTCAAAAAAATATGTAATGTATTAGAGTATTTCTTTGTCTTTTATATTCAGGGTGTGTTCAAAAGCTTTCTGTGAAGCCATTTCAGAAACCTTTATTCAGAAAATATCATCTGGCTCCATGGACATGATCAAAGCAACACTTTCTGGTGAAATACACTTCCAAAGAACACATCTAAACCTGTACATTTAAAAATAAAATTCTGGGTAAAGAACTTCTCCAATATGCATTGCTTCATCTGTTAAACTATTGCACAGACCTATGATCAACTGGAAAGCGAAAAGAACCCTTAAGAACCATATCATTAGGCTAAGCCTCACTTCCTAAATCCCCTACACCCCTTGTCAAGCCCACATAGAATCTGCTATAGAGTTAGGTGTTTTTTGCACTCCGTGACATTACTCTCTCCCAGTGCTGTTCAACGTGATCAAATATTTCTCTGCCCTTGCAGGCACCCAGCCCTCCTTGCATCACCCCACTGACAAACCATCACAACACCTCACATGCTCTGGAGCACGTGGTTTGTCAGGCAAATCCATACCTGCTCAGTGCTGAAAGCTCTTCACAGTCATGCTCAAGGAAACCAAAAAGCCACCAGGAGAAACTCGCAACTGCCTATGAAGCCCTCAGGCCAGAGAGGCTCTCAGGATGACAGGTGCTACCTGGAAAATCACAATTGGCTCTGCTCTACAAAAAGCACAAATTGTTTCATTGAATCAACTGTTCCCTCCAAAACACCACAGCTTTGCATGTAGCCAGGGGGCCACCAGGCCTGAAAGTGCCCAGGGCACGGATTCTTCCCCACCACGGCCAGGACACAAGATATTGTTTTAGGAGCTTCTGCCCTTCACTCTGGTGTTCTGCAAGTTCCCACCTGGAAGGTTGCTTCTGTTTTGGTTAGGCCGGTAGGGGAGAATAAATTTCTTCAATGTGAACCACATTCACTATCAACAGTGCAGGAACAACCTGTTTCTTTTCAGCTGGAAATAAAGGTCAGATAACTTTAGGCTCTGTCTATGGTTAGCAGTGCCCACAAACATTTCTGGATAAAACCATTCAGCTGTCTGTCCTATTAAGTTCTCATGGTGTGTTGCATGCATGATGATGGTCCACAGCTTTTTTCCAAACTTTCCTGGATAAAATTAGGATGTTGGTGCAAATAGACCATTCCCAAGTGACAGGTTGGATGCATTCATACTGCTCTTGGAGGCTAACATCGATGTGAACCATTCTAGGACACAGGAGCAGGTGACAAATGATTAGAACTTTTCATATTTTGGTACAAAACTACTAGGTCATTTGCACCCTTACATCTTTTACTACTCTTATGTCTGCTGCTTTTAAGATTGAAAATACAAGCCTTAAGTCCTTCTGCAATTGTTGGTCTAACTTTATGGGGGAATTTAAAAGTTAGTACAGGAACAATTGCTTCTTTTAAATTGTTAAGTGAACCTGAGTCTCAAAAAAATGTGGATCTCAAAGCAAACTTTGTTGGTTGAGACCATGTCTAATTTTATTATAAAGCAAATTATGCAACAGGATAACTTGTTTACTGTGTTGGTTGAGTCACCTTCACCACAGGCTTTCACAGGAGGTGATATAACATCCTCATAGGCTTACAGAATTAGTGACTGTGCTGATTGTGTGACAGGAACAATGTTGGACTGGAACACAGACAGGATATCTCCTAAGCTCTGGGTATGTGATTTCTGTTTTTATACTACAAGGCCCCCAGGCACAGGGAAAACAAACATAAAATGATGTGCAAGGAACCCTACACATCATTTTTATTCCCCAAAATAATGCAGTAATCAGGTTTTTTGGAGCACATATTAGACAGCTAGTAACACCTGAAACCATCAGTCTAAAATGACTGACATTTCTTTTTGTTCCCTATCCCCTCCCCAGTTCATAATTTCTTGAACTGTCTTGGTACTGCAAAGGTTCAGTGATGCCTGTGCCCTTCAGGAGCAACAAGCTTTTGACCCCACTCATGCAAGAATTTCATGGAATCTGTAATCACAAAAGCTGTCTCCTTTCCTGGGTTGTGTATGATTCAGGCTAGCCAGAGGGCAGAGGGAGCAGTGGCCAGCAGATACACTCTGCAGAGGTGGTGAGAGTATGGCTCAAACACTATCCCCATAAGGTATCATTTAGCTGTTTTGCTGCATCTAGCTATTGCAAGTTCTTTTGCTTGATGTTTAATTTCTTACTGAACCTTGAGCGACCCAGCAGGACAAATTACATCAACCGTGAGTAATCATTTGTTTGTAGCTAGTTACTATTAACACTACCAAGTGGCTTAGTCAATGATAATACAAAATGCAGAAACACTCAATAAATACTCCTTGCCTGTATTTAAAGAGTATCCTTTTTCGTGTCTTTGATGATTGAGGAAATTAATAAGCAGTGTGGAAAAGATGGACATTATTGTGGAGCAGAGCTATAAATATATAAATTACTGTATAGGTACAGTTCTATCCATTATGGTTTGTACCAGCTGCTTGTCTTGCTGCACGATCCTGTTTTGTCAGACTTACTCCAGAGCCATCCTGCTGCAAATCTTGTCTCTGATCTCTCCCTCTTCCTCCATTCTTTTTATAAAACATGTATCTGAATGCAGCATTTTTTATGGTGGGTCCTCAGGTACAGAATTACCTTCTGCTGACATACAGTTCATTTTTCCAGTCCCAGTTTCCAAACAATACCTATGTCATCTATCTGTCCATCTATATGTATGTCTGTCTACTCAAAGCTGTATTACTGTGACCCATGTTAATTCCAATTCCTTCCTCTGTTGTTTCTGCAACTTAACTCTTTATTTTCCAGCTCTTTCAAATAAATGCTCCAGTTTAGCTGGAGGTTTCAGGCATGGTGTAGGCCTGAATGTGTTAATAAACCAAATCAGGTAACCCAAACTGTATTTTCTAGTCCTTTACTCCTGTGAGTTTCGTTATGGTTTGTCAGTATAATATTCAGTGGCAGCATCTCACTATTGAATTGCTTTGTTAAATTTCATTGAAAGTTCGTGGGGCACTGAAATTTTTGTGTTTAGTTGTGTAGTACCTGGAACATCAAAATCCTAATCCAAACTTATGGTTCCTACAACTGCTACTAAAATACAAAGAGCCATCACTGGTAAATGTCAGTCTCTGCAGTACACTGGCATAGCCCAATCTGGTTTTGGATACCAAAATAAAAGAGGATATTGTGTTTTTAGACAAATACCATGGTTTCCTGGGTTATAAAACTTACATAGCACGTCTACATGTCACCGGGAAGCCCAATTCAGTACTGTTTGCACTGTATTTGATTAGATGTAAATTACAAAGAGATCATCAAACTTCAAAGCGCTTATAGGAGAATTACTGTAATTTGGTTCAGGTGATCTAAAACAGTTTGCCTGATTTTAAAACTGGGTAGCTACATTCACTCTTTATTCAGAATCATAGCGAGTCTCGTACAAATACATCCAGGAATTTTCCCACATATATGGAAACACTGGCAGCACCAGGACACTACACTATTTCCAGGTACTAGGAATGAAGTTATCAGGACAGTAAAGGTCAAAGTCTTGTCTGAAAAGAATTAAATAATAATTCCACAGAGTACAGGGCGGAGGTACATCAATAGTCTTTATGCAGAAATGACGTACCAATAAAATTTCTGATCAAAACAGTTACAAAACCATGCAACCAGTTCCAGGCCCACAGAGGCATGTCAGACTGAGACGTCATGAGAAGGAGTCGTTACAAAAGTTCTACTCTGTGCAGGGGTCTTTGAATGAAAGAACCATCCCTCAGCTGCCTTATTATTGTGTTGGAACTATGCCAAGTCTGTTTAAAGAATAGATTTTCCTGCAGAAACTGTTCTATCAAACCAAACACATTTGTTCAAATTATCAGTTTCGACATTTTTTACTAGATTTTGCAAGCCCAGTGTACATAAAAAGGAAACACTTAAACAGAGAGACTGACCTTTTCACTCTGCAAGCAGAGGTTTCACCAAAGTCATGCCTGATTACAAGTTTCAGAAGATTTCAAAAGTTTTGAAAGACTTGGAGGTATTTGTGAAACCGAACCTGCTTTTTTATGGCTTGTTCCAATGTTGACAGGCACTGAGAGGCAAAGCAGGATCTGGCACTCCAGCTAATCCAGCAAGCTGACTCAGAAGCATAGCTGGAGACTAATGGGACTCTGTCTTACACAGACTAACAGTTGATAGAGTCTTTTGGCCAATCTCCCTACCTTGGTGTCTTCTATTTTCTTCTCAAATATAATGCGAGGCTTTCTAACATATTATTACTGCTGCATAAATATCTATGTCTGCATTATTTATTTGCAGCACAATCTGCAATAGCAGTGTAAATACCCCAGTTACAGTTTCTCCTCTATGTTTGTATCAGACAACAGCAAATAAGCTGTTGCCTTACACAGAATTTTGCAGATGATATTGAAGAGGAGATACCCATGAATCAAAGAAGGCACCAAAGGTATTTCACTGTCAATGAACTAACTCTATTCCAGTTAGAGGTTTCCTAAGAAAAAAAGAATAGAGATTAAAGATAGACCCTTAAAGACCTGCTTTTGGGCATACAGCAAATGAAAAGGAAATGTGCAGCAGTTTAACCAAAAGGCTGTTCAAATGCATGTATCAGAACAATAGCTTGGTCATTTTCATACATAATTTTACCTGAATGTAAACTGCTGGAACAATATTGATTCAACATGAGAAACCATGAAACACTGCTATCTAAAGTGAAGCATTTCCAAAATGATCACGAAAGTTCCAGAGTCTCTCTCCTGCTGCCAAAGTAAATTAAATTTACTGCATTAACTTTATTTAAAAGTATCTCTTCAGTTGGGGGAGAAATTTGGAGCCAGCTGCCCTCCCTCTCAGCGTATGTAAGTGATAATGACAGGTGAATATGTACTATACAGTAGCTTCATATTTCTACTCCTAGAATCCATGTCACTTTCTATTTTTGAGAGCTGACTGTTTACTAGGCTACGCTTCATCCCCCTCCTTCCTCTGTACCATAACCTTGTAACCCAAGATGCTGGTGGCGGTATTGGGTTTGCAGCGCTCTGACCTTTTGTTCCTCTGCTTGGAATTGCCTGGGTTTATCCCACAAGGATGCTGGTTGGGTTACACTGATAACCTTTCATGACATGCCTGGTGAACTTCCCAACAGAAACAGGAAAGGACCATGGCTTACCTCAGTTCAAATAGCAGCAAAGTTGAGTTCCTGTTAGTCTAGGATGGTGTTAGATGTTTCTGAAACTGCCCTGGATACACATGGGGCTGTGAAGGGAATTACCATTTAAGCCTTTTGGGTGATTGATCCACAGGTGATGTGGAGACTGAATTCACACTCTGGGCCCCTTTCTCCAGTCTTTATCCAGGCAAAATATTTAGTGAACTTCATATTTTGCCTAATAAAGATAGATCAAGCCACTTGTGGAATCATCACATGTATTCAACAAGAAAAAAGCAATTTCTTAATCACTATGCCCTTGTACATCACTCCACATACACACCTGACCCCAAAAAGATATCCAAAGAAGAAATTACTTGACAAATGGGAAGATGCTTGAGTTATTTTGTCATTTCCATCTGGAGGGTCACCATCAAAACTCCCTGGGAGTCTTACCCGTGTGCCAACTAAAAGATAAATCTGGAATTAAAGCACTAAAGTGTTTGGTGGCCTGGTTCACAGAATAAAAAAAATGTTGGTGGAAACTGGACAATTGCTGGTATTTGTTACTGAAACTCTGGGGTTTTTATTTACTTAAAATCTTTCAGTCTATCTAAAAGTAAACCAGCATATTTTCACCCTTTCTCCTAATTTTTAATGTGCATCTGAATTCATGTTTTTATATCCCATTCATTTCACTTCAAAATTGTTTTATTTTCTACTTCAATTTTCTGTGACTATCCTAATCTGAAATATTAAATGTTGTGTTCTTTTTTATATGCCACAACTCACAGAGGTGAGCAGAACTTTCAGAAAAAAAAAATCAGAAAAGTTCCTATCAACAAGATAAAACCCATTATTTTGAACCTTTCCTTTCCACAGAATTTGAGTTAATTTTGGCTTTGCCATACTGTTAGACCATGCCTACTGCACAGATAGTTACTGCTCAAAACAATGATTCCTCCTCCTCGGACCTCTGGTTGTGTCTTCCCACCCTTCCCCTTGCCCAGCACGGGCACCCATCTGATGCAATGGAGAACCAAGTCAGGAAGCTTAGCTGGCAGAAAATGAACCACTCTTTTTCATGGTTTAGTTTTCTGCTCTTATGGTTTGAACAAACTCACTGAGGATTCAGAAAATTGCAGAATTAAACTAAAAAAAGCAGCACACTCTTAGACTGGCTCAAACATTTTCTGAAACTTTATTTTTACTATTTGCCAAGAGTAGAGTTTTTTCTGGTATGACTAAAAATACTTCTGTCTTGCCACTTTTTCAGGCTGTGGTCTTGTGCATCACCCCCAGATTTTGACAGTTCTGGAAAGCTCAGTGGACAAGACTCAGATTACTTCTAGCACGTATTCTGTACTTTTCTTTCCCTCCACCTCCAAAACACATTAATTATACTCAAGGCAATGCTAAATTTGAAAACTCTTACACACAACTTACTAAAAAGCAAAACTAACTTATTTTGCTTTTCAGGTATTTTAATGAATTGCTAATAGTTTTCCTAAGCAAAATTCTTTATTTTTAATCGTTACCCTCTTTTTAAATTAATCCCTTCTTTGAGGATTTAAAGTCCTTTTTCATAAAGCCAGAACATACCAGTGGACTCTTGCAATACAACTAACTACTGTTTTCCATATATTTCATAGTCATATTTTATAGCACTTGGGGTTTTTTATATGGACATATAAAGAGTAAACATTGAAGAGTTTATATTTATTCATAGAGAAGACTCATTGGCTTTGATTAAGTATTCCTGAGAGTAACTCTGATCATTCCAGTATTTCCAGAGACCAAATGATGGTCTTTCCCAAATCACAACAAAATAGATGGCAGCAAGGGAAGCACAGTGACAAGGTCTTGTCGAATTATGCCAGCTTCCCAACTGAGCTGTCATCCCCAGGCTTGCAGTAAGAGGTAATGGACCTTTACATTTGGTTTGTCTGCCTGACCTGCCAGTTAACTGGTGGTTAACAGTTAATGCATTTCCCAACAGTGTTCTGTGATAAAGAAACATACTCATGGTTTCATAATGCCTATTTCATTGCAATTGCTGTCTTCATCAGTTAAAAGTCTGTCTTTTTCTATTTACAATAGAGTTACAAAGCTGCACTGATTTTCATGCTCTAGAAAACAGTAGCTAATAAATAGTACAAATTGTAAGCCTTTTATCCACATATGTGGCTGCTTTAGAGCTCAAAGTATCATCCTTGATAACGATGAGAAATGCTGGCCTGGCTCTTACATGTCTGATAAGTGTGCACAAAACAGCTGAGAAACCAGGGCCAAAAGGCAAAGATCATACATGGGATTAAGGTAGACAGTGATCCTCCCTGAAACATGGTATTTGATCATTTCATTTTGAAAAGGCTATATGACTTTGAAGCTCTAACAGTATTTTCCATAGAGCTGAAAAGTAAAGATGACAGATGTCCCACTTGCTCACTATCTACTGTCACAGCAAATACAGTTTTCTTGTCACCACCTACAAATCCCAGGATACAGCTGCCTTTCCTTCCTCCCTCCCATTTATCCCTCCCTGCCTAACTCCACATTTCCTCACCACACCTGTTCCACCAGAGCTCCCATCAGCTTTCCTCACAGTCACTGCCTCCAGTCCCTGATGAGCAGCAAGAGTTTCCTGAGCTCATCTGCAAAGTCCCTACCCTTTTTTTAATGGCTTATTACTGTCATGCTGCTAACTACAAGCAATTGAACATAAAAAAAGAAGGAAAGAATGAATTTTTATATAAAAAAGAAGGAAAGAATGAATTTCTTGGCTAAATCTGGAAATGAACAATGTTGCAGGGAAAACTTGTATTTAGTCAGGATTTCACTGACATGCGCTGTTGATTTTTATTGGTATCACTGGGAATCCCACAAGGATCTAACTTCTCTTGCAAAGCTTAAAATGTGGCAAGGAAATAACAACAACTAAACGATGCTCATAAAAAACTACAAGAAAATTATTACAACACTGGCAGACATCATTCTGTGAACAGTCAGCATATTTTGATATTAGACCTCAATTTTGCTTCCTACTGCTCTGGCCGGGAGGACTTTTCATTCAGGGATGCTACATCTGGCTTGAAATTATTCTCCAGACTCCAGGAATGATGTCCTTTTTTTTCTCCTGTCAGGCTCCTCAAGACCTTAAGGCACAACTTTCCAAGACTCCATCACAGTCCATAGATGCTCTTGCCAATACTCCACCTTTCTACTCCCTTACAACTAACTTGTCAAAAGGAAATTCTCAACCTCAGCTGTTTTACTCACAGATTAAATGCAATATACAGGCTATGTGACACAGCACAATTAAGATCTAGGTATCACCGAGTGACTAATTTTCAGGTCTGGAAGTGGCACAGTACAGTGAACATTAGTACCTAAATACTAAACAGGCTTTAATATCTCTGTGGCACCAAGCTGACACAGCAGTGCTGCTTCCACAACTCCCACAAGCACCTCTGCATGGCCCTATCTTGTGGCATGTGGATAATCTAATTCATGTCAGCATCCACCTGGCAGCTGTGCACCATCTGAGACACACCTACCATTGCTGCTCCTTGCATCTGAAACACGAGCGCAGGGCTCCAGCTCAGCTGTCTAACCCCTCCTCAGCGTCTTTGGCATCTTCCACAGCAAGAAAAGGTGCACTTCTCTTCAAGCATCACCTTTAGTTATCAAGTTCCCTTGCTGCAAAGAACTTTCTTTTTAAGGAGCAGGAGGTAAATATCTGTGTCTCCTCCTGCCCTTCCCCTGAGATTTTATCATTCTCCACTCTTCTCTGTTAGTTACAGCAGATAACACTGATTCAGCCAGTCAGCAGACATTGTTGCTCATGAAGCTATATAGTTCTGCTTTTGCCCTGTACTGGATGTCCTTTTTTTGACTCAGGAAAAAAATATGTTTTAGTGTCTGAACTGGCTGACTAAACATTTCAGTAATTAGGTTTAGTATAGTCTGCCTTCCTGCAGATCTCTAATCCCGTTGGGGCTACATTAACCCTTTACATTTACAATACCAACAGTCACAAAGTCAAATGACATATATACAGAAGCTATTCAAAACAACCCACATCCTTTGCTATCCTGGTGATCACTCTATGGTGAATTGAAATCATATGACAGATCTTTGATCAAGATAGTACATTTCCCATTTCTTTCTTTTCATCAGCAAAAAAAGTACTGCATTAATAAGAAAAGGCAAGAGTCATCAAATAATATAATGCAATTATGTTTCTCAGACTGTTTGACATTAAAAGAAGTCTGTGTTGACAGGGTGCAAAATATCCAGCTTTCACAGACATAAATATCCACAATCCACCCACAAGCAATTCCCACCACAGAATTTTTCCACTAAGTAAAACGTAGGGCAATAAGGTTCCATGTGAAAATCAGCAAAGGAAAGATCCTCCTGAAATGCAAAACAAGGTAAGAATTAAAGCTTAACAGATATTTTTCAAGGAGACAAGAAAATATGTCAAATGTATGGTGAAAGTGACTTCCTGAAATGTGTCAGAAACAACCTTCTCACAGGTACCAAAAAGTTTCAATTCCACAGTGTATGCAAGTCCGCCTGAGACTTCAGGTTGGAGGAATGGAGCAGGTAGTATCTCTCTCTAGAGGAAGAGCTCTCTAATCACCAGACTCCTCTTACCTCCCTACCCAGCCTTCTATGAACTCAGCAGTGCCATCCTTGGGCTTGCATAGCCTAAGTAGTAAAACCCAAAGGGAGTTTACTCCTCTAAGCATTGCCACAGAACAAGCAACGACAATGTATTTTTAATAATGGTAACCTCAAAAAGAATACTCTGTAATCAACAAGAAAATACAAATGTGAAATGGGAATCAACAAAGGCCATTAGTGTCAGAGATTATGTGGAGGGTAATTAGCATGGAGCTACATTAAGGCTCATGTGTGAACCCAGTGTGCTCTGTAGGACCCAAGCATGTCTCCTGCACAAAGCTGTCTATTATAAGTCTCATCCAAGTCCCCAATAGAAAACAGGTAAATAGGTACAGGACAAGAGAGTGTCAGTTACAAAAAGTCTTTAATAAAACTTTTAAAGTCATGTTATGGTGAAGTAGGTATGAGTTACAGCAACCACCGATTGTCCACTGGTACTTAATTTATGTGCAAATCCATTTCATAAATGAACACAAGAGAATACAGGAGACTTTTCAGGCAGATATAATTTGTTCTGAATGTATTAGGGCAACACAGTAACTCAAAGATCACCACTTGAAATTCAGAGCACAAATATTGTTCCGCTGTGTGCACTAGGGAAGTCTATAAACACTTGCCCATACAAGATAAAAGCCTTAAATGACATCAAACATGGTGTCCCTGTGATATAATTCTGGATGCCAGTCACAGCTGGGCCATGACTATCTTTACAGCTGTCCAAACCAAAACCCTGGACTCATGTGTATTCGCACCATAAAGAAGTTTCTATCTCAGTCAGGAACATAGCTTTGGACTGTACTCCTCAATGGATGGAACTTTACCCTCAATGGATGACTGGTCTTTCTAACCATGTTGGACATTTTTTATTTAAGGATATTTTCCTCAGCCTAGGAAGTAAAAAAATCAACAATAACTGAACATGCTGCCTCCCATGCAGTTAAGTACTAAATCATTAAATTGCTGCAATTTTTCCTTGTCCTCACCATTTCTGATGGGACAGCGACTCAGAAGGAATATGCACATGTCCAGCTGCACTGGAGCTGTTGGAGCTTGCCCTGCTCTGTGCAGAACTTGCCTCTGCCCATGGTGTCAGCCTGAAGTACAATAAAAAGTAACATGCTTTGTCTCCCAGGTTATCTGCCCACGGTCTGCACGTTATTACAGCAGTCTGCCCAAGCAAGACCTGTCCAGCTGAGGAGAGAACTCTCTTCCTAAGTGAGAGGATGTGACTGCGTGGGGATAGTGAACAAGGTTATCTCAGGACAGGCAGCAGACCAAAAAAACAAATTGCATCAGCATCAAAAGGGATTGGGCAGGAGTGGAGGGTGTGTCAGGACACGCTCCCAGGCACAGAAAAGCTCAGAATAAACAGGGAGAAAGTTGCTGGCCCCGAGTTTGAATCAAGGTCTCAGAAATGTGAAGAAATGGGCCACACTAATGAGGAACCCATCATTTCCCTGCAAGCAGAAGGCTGGGGAGGAGGGTGGAGGGAAAGGAAAGGAAAGAGGAAAGGAAAGGAAAAAGGAAAGGAAAGGAAAGGAAAGGAAAGGAAAGGAAAGGAAAGGAAAGGAAAGGAAAGGAAAGGAAAGGAAAGGAAAGGAAAGGAAAGGAAAGGAAAACTGGGTGTGGAAAACTCTGGAAAAGTGGCAAAGACTGCTTTACAGAGACAGTAATCTGAAACTTCAATCAGACAGGAGTGAACAGTACAGATGGTGAGGAACTTGGTGATAGGGTTTCACATGATAAAATTTAATTAATGCAAAATCTTCTATGGGTGTAACCAAGGTGCTGGGGAATCCTTAAGTTGGACAAGGTGTGGCAGAAACAGAGGCTGCCCTTGTTCCAAGGAGCTTAAAAATTGCTCTGGGGTGATCTGCAAACAAATGGGCAACAGGAGGAGATGGAGGGGCAGCATCGGGCTGGTCTCAGCTCTGGAGCTGGACTCTGGTCCTCTAATTTTGAAGGTACCACAGGATCAGAGGCAGTTTTAAAGAAAGGTGTGCTTAGAAAAGAGTAACAGGGTATGTCAGCAGAAATATATGGGGCACAAGCAAAAAGGCTAACAGAAGTGAAAATTTGACAGAGCTCCTTTCAAAATTTATCAAGGGAGAAAGTTTAGCATAATGAAATAATTGGAGAGAGCTGGGAGTAACCATTTCAATAATATATGAGTTGTGAAGGAGGGTGAAGGAATGATCTTGCAGTGAAACAGTCTACATTTCAGGAAACAGAAGACAGAGCTTGCCAAAAAACTAGCAAGCAGGTCATACTGTGCTTCAACTTTCAAAAAAGTGTTGCTGCAATTTTTTTTTTCTACAGAAAGTGCCCTTTGACAAAAGCATTTTAAAAGCCATTTTTACCGTGAAAAGATCTAGAACAAGAAAAATATTATAAAAACTTCAGTGAATGCTTGCTGCTGACAGTCCCTAGAGCTGTTGGTAGGATGCAGAACTGACAATTAGATCTTAATTTTATTCCTAGCACTGTGATTAAGCTGCTACATAACTTTAAGATAGTCACTTTACCATCTCAGCATGACATCTCTGAAAGGGACACAAAACCAGCCACCTGTGTGACAGTAGTGCTTTGAAATGCTCAGACACAGGCATCTGTAAAGGATGTTGAAAGAAGACTTCTCTACAGGCACTGATAAGCACACATTCTTCTTCCTATTCTCATTTATCTCCCTTGCACTTTTAAAGAGACCTCTACAGGACTTATTTGTAATAAGCTGTCATATAAATTTCCATCCAAGTGAAACAGTAGACCCTCATTGCCTTAAAATATACTAGAGTAAAACCCTTTCTACCTTAGGAAAATATATCTTATACATTGAAGTCATTTATGGGAGCTGTACCAATACTTTTTCACTTTTTGTTTCCAGACAGATGGCAGCAGGCAGAGACCCAGGTTTTGGCAGAAATTTTTCTAAAACCTTGTGGCAGTAAACTCATCCTACAAAACCCTTTATAACCATATACATCGAAATCCTGGTAACGTCCACATGGCTTTCTCTACTTCTGCAATCTATGCTTTGACTTCTAATTTAAGGACATCAGTCATAATTTCAGTGTTATGTAGTTCTGACCTGCATATCTACTGTATTTTAAATAGTCAGTTCCTTTTACCCACTGAATTCCATCCCCACCATCAGATATACAGTGGATGTTCAATCAAAACACTGAAGTTTTATGTTTTTATCTTTCTAGGTAAGCACTGCAATTCTGTGTAATTCATACGACTTTGTAAAACTCCAGATTTTTTTCCCTTTTATGAGCTGTGTATAAAGTCAACATGTACACACACACACACACACACACACACACACACACATACACTGACTTCTTAATTGACCTAGTCTGTGTTAAGTGCTTTGAAATTTTTGGCTGGATTGATCCACAGAAATGTTACCCTCTTGCATGGTTTTAAGTCCTGGAGTTTCAATTGGAAAATGAATTTGAGTGAAAGACACATACAGAAAAATCTTTCACACAATTATACTGTAGCAGCAAGAAAAAAAGAATGCAAGTATACTCACGGCTCTAACGTTTCGTGTACATATTCACGTGCAAAGCAGTCTGAGATTTCAGTTCGCTGCTTTAAAGCCGGACTTCCCTTCCCAGAGTGAATAACGTTGCAGGGACTGCCATCCAGTGGGGAACCAACAGCTTAGCAGGAGTTTGGTACTGCAGAAAGGTAAAATTTAAAGGCATCAAGATTGAAAAAGATTGAGTAGTAGATAATGACAATGCTGGAAGTACTAATGATGGAAGGAATTTCTTTAGTTGGCTTCAGATATTACTGACAGTGTTTAAGCAAAAGGCATTTATTTTCCAAATGTAGCTGCACAATGGCAATACTGACCATGCAAAGCAGGTAGAATTAAGTTTGTTCAGTCACAGTCTAGTAAACAGGCTGTGATTAAACACAACCCTTAGACATGTCCAAAATACCACAAGCATTATTTCCCTCTTTACGCAGGTCTGTCTCCATTGATTTCAGTGAAGTATAGCCTGGGTTTACCTATGTGTTAGATGAGACAAGAATATATTTAAGGTGACTGTGTTTCTGCTGACTTTTAAAACACTAGAGGAAAAAAAACTTCCATGTATATCTGAAATTACTTCTTCTTAGGCTATGGAACTAATCTATGATTTAAATACAGTTTGTTAATAATTTTGTTAATTAGCAGTGGTTTTAAGCGTTATGTGCCTTGTGTACCTTTAAAAAAAGTCTGATGGAATGTTCCAAGTCCCTGTTTTTATGAGCTTTCATATTTATTGCCTTGTCTACTGTGTATATGAATCTTGGTATTTGTGACAGATTTCTCTTAGTTTGTTCTATTGTGTACAGACCATATGTTGTCTATGCTCATAAAACAGTAACTGAATGTGCAGAAAAATTTTTTTTCAAGTTACTTGCTAAGAAAGTTAAGAACTTGCAGGTCATCCCTGCAGAGGTGTTTTTAAATCCAGCCCCAGGAAACAACTGCCTCCTTTTCTTAAAGTTGTGATGAAGATTTGGCAGGCTTCTCAGATATATTTGGCAGTTAAGTTCTATTGATTTAAACAAAAATTATGTACTTGAATTCCATGAGGACCGTGGCTTGACTGCTGTTGATGTAGATTTTGGCGTGCCTTGGTTGGCTCCCTAGTGTAATGATTGGGAATGCAGTAGGATTTTTATTGTTTTCAGGATGAGTCATGCAGGCAGCAGCACAACAGATGGTGTGGAGTGTAGAACAATAAAGACAAAGATAAGAGACAGCTAAGAGAAAACTGGAACAGACAAAGAAACAACCAGAGGATGAGAGAGGCTGAAAGCAGGAGAGAAGCCAGGAGGTTAAGTTTTGCAACAGATAGCAGGAGCTAATTAAGTGTGGAGTCAGTGCAGGGTAAAGTAGCTCAAACAATGGCCAGCCGGGAAAATTAAAGGACCTGTAGTCAGAGTAGAAGGAACAGAGGTAGGAATACTAAGAGGAGCAAGGCTCATAGATAGCCAAGTGGCTGGCGGGGTTAAGTGATGGATTTCAGTGCGATAAAACAGCAAGCACCAGTGAGGAGGAATAAGGAAGTGGAAGAGCTGAGGAGACTGATAAATAATAACCCTTGAAGGGAGAAGTACCACAGCAGCTAGAAAGATAGCAATCAAAACCAACAGTGGTATCCTGCAACTCAGAAGTCTGGAATGACAGCAAAGAAACAAGGGACGGCAGCTGCTGAAAGACAATAGGATAAAGACCTCAAAAAAGCTCAGGCCAGCATCAGACAAGCAAAAGGAGATGAAACACAGCATTCAGAGCTGGTTTAACAACCAGCTGTAGCAGAGTCAGGCAGACACACCTGGGGAAAACACAAGAGAAGTTAAATTCCACAGGTCAGTGGAGCACAGTTGCTGAAAGGAGGTGTCTGGAGAAGTCCGTGTAATTGGGAAACGTATCAGTGTCTTACTGCTGCTCCAGCTCAAAGAGGGGAAAACCAGAGAGAAAGCTCCATCAGCAAAATACTTTCTAGAAATATCACAGGTTCCTTCCTCCCACTCATCGCCCTATTCTAATACAACAGCTATACTGACAGCTGTCTAATTATAACACATTTTAAGTGAAGGACTAACATGAACATTTGAAAAGAAAAAGGCCTTAAACATTCCTCCATAGACTTCTATTTTCCTTACCCCAACAGCTAATTCATTTTCTGTTCTGGCAGTAGGCAGTTAATGGAGATACTTCCTGCTGTCATATCTAACTCATATAACCACTTGATTTTTCAGACTGAACCGAGGCCAGCAGGATTCTGTCCTACAATTGCACTGCAGGGATAGTTTTAAAGGACAGATTTAGCTATTTACAAAGACCTTTTCACAACTATTTTTAAAGACACAGAGCCTTGGTGTTTGGAAGGTCAAAAGTTTTGTTCTCAGCCATGGAATAATAAAGACAGGCAGTCGCTGAAAGACACCTCAAGAAACCAGTCACTCATCCCAAAACAAGGCAAAGGTACATGCAAATTTTAACAGGCATTTGCCAAGCCTGTTCTTAAAGCTGCACACAGCAGAAATTCTATCACTGGCACAGACTATCTAGTCCTGTAGTAAAATATTTTACCCTTATAAAGAGTTTCCTAGTAGTACCCCAACTCTTCCTTGCTGCTATTGAAGCTCTATCTGCTACTGATGCATAAACAAAATTGCTTCATTCCTTTTCACACTTAATTTTATGCCTCCTTTACTTGGTAGTTAAAGGTTTTGCCAGTACCTCCATGTGATATTGTATTGCTGCACAAAAGGCAATTTGCACTCCTCTTCAGCTTGTGGTGCAGCAAACCCCAAGGACTTACTCTGAGGCATCACACATTCTGTCAGTTATTTTGCTTGGGTAGCACTGATACTTCATCTTTTTTCCCAGAAAGAATAAACCAGACTAGTTTTTTTAGACCACTTTTTGATTTGTTAGGATCACTATGCACCCTAATTCTGCCCTCCCAGCAGCCTTTGAGTCTTATGATTTCTGCTTATTTAGTCAGTACATCCTACTCAATACAGGTCAGTGAGTGTTAAACAAAACTAGCCACAGGACAGACCTAAAAAGTAAGACATCTCTCCACTTTGATATAAGGACATCAACTAATCAGTAAACACTCTCTGAAAATGCTTTTCAAAGTACTTTGGAATTCAGCTTATAGCTGTTTTAGCTAAGCCAAGTTTCCAAAACATGCAAGACAGTATCAAAATCTACAGCCCAAACATCTGCTTTTCTTCTATCCATGGGGCCCATAACTCTCACATATGCCTTTTTCTTCATATGACTTATTCTTTAAAAATCCAAGTTGGCTACTCATCTTTTTGCCATTCTCTTCCAGGTGCTTAAAATGTTTCCCCCACACCATAAAGCCTCTTCTTCCAACTGCCATTATGCTTTTTTTTTATTATTCCCCATTCCTCACAGTCTCCATCTGCATTTAAAGACAGATGATGCACTGGAAATGTGTATGTAATAAACATGTTATCTATCATCCAGGATCTGTCAGAAATACCTAGAAGTTCTGAAATTATTTAAGCTGTCTACCAAGTAATGGAGAAAAAGTCTAACTTTCACAGTTTATTTTAGAATAACACAACCAGTCTGAGTCCTTTCAAATTTTTTCTTTTCCTGTTTCCAACTAAAAGCATAACATTTCCACCACCAACAAAGGGATACTAGTCCCCCCCATCCACACTGATTTCTGTAGTGAAAACTGATACCAGAAAGAGAAGGAAATTACAAATGTCAGTCTTTCACAACCATAAGGCAGCAGATGATACCATATTGATGTGATTCACTCACAGATAAACACTATTTCTTCCAGTCTGCAGGTAGAACAATCTAAGAGCTTTGACATTTATAGAACTCATATGGGATAGCTACATGATGAAGTGTAACTCCATCTTACACCTGAAGAATATTAGTAACTAAACTGATATCATCAAACAGGAGCTCAGCAAATTGCCTTATGGACTCAAGATACTGGACAGCAGAATGCAGTGCCTGCATCTGCATCTCTAATTAAAACATGGTGGAAGTCAGACATTCTTGACTCCCATTACAGTGCCACAGCTGTTGCTCTAAAATGAGCTTATGGTCTCAGTCTAGTTCTTAGCTGACAGGTATTCATCTCAAACAAAAAGGACACCAGCACAATCAGTTTTTACCAAAGAAACCAAATCACCTAGAAACTCCCGTATTCCTACTAGCCACTTCCCATGAAACACTAGCCTTTGAAAAGACTTCGAAGCATTAGTTATAATTTTTGTTGTCACTAAAATCCAGATTTCTCCAGAGTTCTCCAAACATTAGTATAGCTGAAAGACCTTGCAAAGCATGACAAAATATTCTTCTGAGATTTCTACAATTTTTCCAATTCATTTCTTCTAACGGTTTCAATCCTCTTTTACCATGTTTTGAAAGAAAAATATTCTAAAGAAACTGCAGTATTGAGAGGTGGCAATTAGAAATTCTGAAATTAGGCCAGAGTTATTGCTGCAACCCTTTTTGGGAAAATCAGAGTGTTGTAGGAGAAATACAATAATCACATTTACAAACATGCAATACCAATTACACTATCACAGATGTTGCTATGCTGCAGGAAAACAGTTTCCATTGCATTGCATCCATTTCCATTGGATTTCCATGTGTGTCGGGAAAATAAATGAGAATTGCTATCTTTCCCATAGGCACATTAGCTCCCTGTATTGGAAGCAGCGGAAGAAATTTAGGATTGGCTCAGGTTATAAGACTGTAACTCTTAAGAAGTCAAACATATAGTTCTTCCTAATTAATATATTAAGAATATTTATTTATGCATATTTCTTCAAAACAGTTGAATCATCCTCCATCCTCCACAAATCGTTTCAGTGACACAAATCTGTCAGACACGCATCAGTTTCTTGGAGAAGTAAGGAGGGGTTCAGTGGAACTGCTGTGCTGGACTCCCAGAGGGCAGACTTTGGCCTGCTTATGGCCTAGGTTGGCAGAGTCCCTTGGGAGACAAAGGAGTCCAGGAAGGCCTGACATTCTTCAAGAAGGAAATCTTCAAGGTGCAGAAGCAGGCCATCCCGACATGCCAGAAGCCAAGGCGAGCAGGAAGCAGACTGAACAGAGAGCTTTGGTGAAAATCATGACAAAAAGGAGAGTTTATGACCTTTGCAAGAAGTGGCAGCAACTTAGGAGGAGTATAAAAATGTCAAAAGGACATGCAGGGAGGAAATTAGAAGGTCAAAGCCCACATAGAATTTAAGCTGGCTACTGCTATAAAGACAGTTAAAAATGACAATTAAACATACATTAGCAACAAAAGAGAGGCTAAGGAGAATCTCCATCCTTTACTGGATCTGGAGTGAAACCTAGTGGCAAAGGATGAGGAGAAGTCTGAGGTACTTGATGCCTTCTTTGCTTTGGTCTCCAATAACAAGACCAGTCATTCTGTGGGTACCCAATCCTCAGAGCTGGAAGACAGGGTTGGGGGAGCAGAATGAAGCCCCTATAATCCAAGGAAAAGTAGTCAGTGACCTGCTATACTGCTTGGACACACAGAAGTCTATGGGGCTGGATGGGATCCATTCAAGGATCCTCAGTAGAGGCAATTGGTAGAATGGCTCACTGAGCCACTTCCCATCAGTTACCAGCACCTCTGTCCCTGGAGGTATTTAAAAGACATGGAGATGTGGCACACAGGGACGCGGTTTGGTGATGGGCTTGGCAGTGCTGGGTTGATAGTTGCATTTGATGGTCTTATAGGTCTTCTCCAACCTAAATGATTCTATGGTTCTGTTACTGTTCCACAATATGCAGGAGTCCGGGAAATGCATTGAGGGGAAAAAAAGAAATCAGAATGTCTGTTCTTTTTTATCTAGAGGTATTTTTCTGCTTAACTCAATTAAATATAAAATCATTTAAGGGTTCATGTATGTATATACTAGCTTTCAAAAGCTACACAATTTATATATGTCTTCCTGACTGTATTGACTAGGCATTATCTCTCAGAGATTATACTGAAGCCATGGATTCAGTATTTTCTCCATTAAGACAACCAGAAAATCAAGACCTCTATACTTTAGCCTTTCTGTTGCACTTGCAAGTAGGCCAAATTTCTGGTTTTAATCAGGAAAGATGTGTTCCTGTAAGCTCTGCTTTACCTTCACCGTGTTTTTGACCCCTCACCCATGATCTAGTTCAGTCGAACCTTGAAGACATGAACATGAAACACAGATGGATATTGTAACCAGTTACAGGAAGTTTTCTTTCAGTCACTGAAACATTCCTGTTACTATTCCAAGCCCCTACAGTAGAGGCCACCTGCTGTTAACTATAAAGAACAGCTATTACAGAAAATATCAGCCTTTCTTTAACTGAAAGGGGATTCCTCTAACACACTGCAATATCTCTTCTCTGCAGTTTATCTGACAGTGTTCAGTGGAAATTTTACCTTGGGTGACCAAGAAGCCTCCAAATCCCATTCAAAATGAACCATTTTGCCATATTCCAACCTACCACGTGCCTCTTTTCTGGTTGGTCCATCTTCCACTCTGCGTTTGTTTTCCTGGTTCTCTCTGTGCCACAGACTTTAGAAGATGATCATACCAGACGTAGCGTGGAGCTTGTGACCAAAAAACCATGATGTTCCTTCAGCTTTATTTGTTGCAGAGAGTCACCTAGTTTTACTCTCCCAAAACTATCTTCTACCTTGCAATTATGTCTGCTTCATTTGTTGTTTCAAGTTACATCACCTGGTGTGCAATTATAGTGAAAGGCACTACACAGAGCACAGGCATTGAACTGTGCCTCTAAAACCACTGTTCAAGAGCACGCTCATTTAGAAGCAGCTGCAAACTTGGGAGGCTGAAGTTGAACTGCACTACAACAAGCACTGAGCCAGTAGAATCTTGATTATACTCAGTGAACTGACTTTCTGGTTTGACTTGCCTCTCAGAGTATTAAAAAGTTGACTTATGTATCTAATTATTTACTGACATAATATCAATACTGCATGTGTCTCACCAAAACCAGAGTGGCCGAAGGACAACTGCTTCGAAAAGACTGGAAATTTTGCAGTTATGAGCTTCATAAAATAACTAAAGATACCTTAAATCTTAATGACAAACATGTAGGATGAACAGATGCACAAGTGTCACACTGTAGGTAAGCATGAGGTAATGGAAGTGACATAGCCTGAGGGCAGATGATTAACAACTAGCTCAGAAATTTGATTAAGTATGTGAACAGTAATGCTTCACAATTACAGGAATAAACAACTTTTCTGCTTTATATTATTATACTGATTAAAATAGGGCTTCAAACACATATGGCTTGCAAAAAAGGACATTTATGGTTATTCAGAGGGATCTTTCCTTCCTCCAAAATGCAATATATTACTTGAATGAAACATATCAGCAACATTCAATCTTTTAAAATTAAGACAAATTAAACTGGAACCTTGCCTCACACAAAAAAGCAGCAGCTTCAGAAGTAAGTTTTCTTGGCTACTGATAACAGTGTGTTGCTTGTATACAGTACAAATTCTTGGAAAATGAGGTTTCTTGTCCTTGATAGTAACAAAAAAATTACATCATTACCCAACAGTGAAAAATCAAGCTGAAATTACGTGGTCATGGTATGGCACCTCACATCTGGATGCAGAACAGTCCATGCACACAAGAAAAAGCTTTACAAGTGGCACAAAAATAATTTTTTAGAAAATAAGTTTTATTTGGCTCCCTTTGTACACTTTTTCTTTTAAAAAATGCACATTCATACAGTTTGCTTTCCCCAGTGCATGTCTGGATTTGCTCACATAGAGCATTAATATCATTAATATCAAGGCAAAAGGTGCCTTCACAATAATTTCAGACACATTGTATTCTGGTTGTAAAGCATCCAAAGTTACTAATTTTCTGATTATAAGTTGGAAATCAACGTTTTGGGTGTTTCTTCTATGATTCACATACATAAATGTCCCAAACAGGGAAGAGAAGACAGACCTGCAACAAAGAACTGTCAAGTCAATGGCGAATACTCATTTCAGGTAGAGCTAAAGGTAAGTTCTCTACTTTATACTGAGATGAAATATAAAAGAAATACTCAGCTCTATAACTTCCTCTTTTTCAGAAGCTCTACATCAGAAATGATAAAACATTGCTTGAAAACTACAGATCAGCCACGGGTAGTGAGAGTTTGCTTGCAGAGAAAGCACTCTTTCCCTGGTTGTTTCTCATGGCCAGGTCTCTTTGCTGTTGATGGTGACTATGGAACTTGCTTCTTGCTGTTTCTTCTTAAAACACTTCATGAAGAGGAGTAAATTCAGCTTGAACTTTCATACAGCACAAGAGGTACTAACCCATTAAGTAGCCCCTACAGAAAAAAAAATTAATTTAGAGAAAAAATTAGCAATCAAAGGCATCACTCATTAAAAATCAAGAGACATATAATCTTAAACGAAAACTTAAAACTGCAAAAGCCTCTGCTGATCAAGGCTATTTGGACATCTTAACTACTCACTCCTTCCTCAGTTGATTTTCTTCAATGAACACTGAAAATGCATTAGGCTATTCTCAATCCAACTTTGGTAATTATTTGGAATTTTTTAAGCCCACATTACGCCCTATGAAATATTCTTTATTTGTACCCTTTACACAAACTACAAGTGTTAAGATATTCAATATAACCTGATCTTTTCTGACACTCAACACAAATCTGTTCTCTCTTCTATTTCTCTGAAGCCCTATTCTTTACATGAATTTCAGAATGAGAACTGTTAAGACACACATGTGCTCAATGAAGCAAAAACAATATATAGCACCAATGAAGCAAGAAAATATAGGGCAGGTCTCTATCCAGATACCTGCTGCAGGGAACCCATCACTTCTGTGTCATGAATCAAAATTTTTAAAGTACACTGCAGAGGCCACAAAAAGTATTTAAGAATAGAAGAATGACTGTCACTGTTAATACAACACCTTATGGAGCCACTCCAAAAATTAGCTACCAGTACCTCTAAACATCAAGTTTCAGCTGTTCTAAATTAAATAGATGGATTGAAAAATACAGAAGAGGAAAATATTGGAAAACCTGCATTTGGATTTTGCATAGCCTGCAATCTACAGATCTCTTCCTCCTTTGCCTTTCTTCAAGTACTTTAATTTCCATTTTCCTCAAAGCTCTACTTTGTAACTACTTACCTGACCAGTACATACAATGAATTTTAAGGTACACTGAGCAAGTCAGACTCACTAATCATATTTTCTGACATACCAGGAGCTGTCACCCTTTTTTAACTACACCACAATCTTACAGTAGCTGGCTCCCAAGGTGTCCCACCTCATTCAAGGTACCTTGTTCCAAAAAAAGCATTGAGAAAAGTAATTTATATTCAAGCTGAAGATCACTATGTTTTCTGTTACTCTTACATTTAACATGGCACATATGAGCCACAAAAGAGAATAAAGGCTGAAAGATAATTAAATCACTTACGGTAATTTCATCCTCATGAAAACTCTGGCCATGAAGAAGCTCAAAAGCACACTAACAAATCCAATAAAGAGCAAAAGAAACCTATTCAGCTTGGGGATATTTGGTGCATTGGATCGATCCAGAATTATGAATCCTAGGCCACCCATTGTGAAGAGGAAGCTGGATGCAAGGCCTTCCATAATATATTGTCCATTTACTCTAAAGGAAAAAAAATGGTGAAGGGAAAAGAGTCAGAAAAAGATTAAAGAAATTATTTACATTTCAAACCCCATCCACTCAACACAGCTTTAGCTGTACAAACACACAGGATGACTAATTTTGATGGCTGACTTCCTAACTAAAAGCAACTGATAACTGATGTTATACAATTACATCAAGACTTTAATACATAATTTATCTTCAGAACTGAGAGTCTGCAAGGTGCCCAGCCCAGCACATGAGAGAATTTATAGATATTAGTGCATACTAACAGCTACCACACAGGCTCATTGGTTTGCAGAAACACCTAGTCCAAGGAAGTCCCTGCTTATGCAGATGGCCCCAGGGCATGGCACCATGACCTCCTTATTTCCCTCCCGATGTTCAGGCAGGGCTGCCTGAATCCTCCTCTCAGGACAAATCCCACTCAAAGCACTATGGCAGAGCATGAAGCACATCTTCTGGTTCCAGCACTTATCCTGCAGGATCTTTTGCTGCCTGCTCACTGAGCCTGCAAGAACCCAGCCTGAGGGTGCCCCGGGGGCCCTCTGTCAGTCCACACAGCTGGACTTCCTTCTTACAAATGGGAAGAGATGGAGCGAGAGAAAATGAGATGCAGAATGAGTACTGCACCTGGATCACGAGTCTCCTGCTTCCCACAGTCACTGAACCATTTTCCTATCCTCCTAATTAGCAACCTCATAAAACTGGCATTGATCAAACTATGGTGGATGCCCATACAGAAATAAAGATTATCATTACTCTCTCATATCCTGGAAACAAACAAGTCTGTCGTCTTTCATCTTGTTTACACTGACAAATGACAGTCCTAGCAGCTCCCTGCAGTAAGTTGATTCATCTACATGGCAACAATCCAAGCCAGTCTGAAACACACATCTAATCCATCTCAAAATCTGTCACATCAACCATGTGACAGACCCCACAGATTCAACCAACTTTTCTGGTACTTAACAAAAATCATTATTTATTTCCATGCACATAAAACTACCCCATTAAAAATGTAGATTTAACTCTCTTCAGACCAATTTGTTACTAGGAGCCACCAGCTCATTTTCAGTAATAGAACCTCTAAGACTCTTTGGTTACACAATTGCAACTACGTTCCCCAACCTCAGACAGCAGAGTCCCAAGTACACCAGAGCTTAAAAGGTCAGAACCAGAAGTTTCCCAAACATTACCTATGGTGCAATGAAAGATGATCAAATGTATCTGCGTTCACTATAAAACTCAACTTGAATAGCAAGAAACAGAAGTACTGCCAGCCCAAAACAATTTCATTTTACCAGACTTTTCATTTTTAAAAGTTTTAGGACTAAGTTTTTCAATTTCCACTAGTTTCAATGCTGGTTTCTTTGGTTTGGTTTT
>VZTJ01002937.1:304510-405926 GCA_013397795.1 Orthonyx spaldingii | reverse complement strand
TTTTTCTTTTTTAGTATTTCCAAACCAAGAACTGATATAAAAACACTTCTGCTTTGCAAAGAAAGCTAAAAAATAAAGCTCTGCAAGCCGGGATTCATCCCCTTGCACTCAGGCATTTGCACCACGTCGCTAGCTCTTACCTGTACGCCAGGAAAGCCACCGGCCTCTGATGCCCGTGCTCGTCTGTCATCGACCCCACGCTGGGAGGTTCCACGATCACGTCATAGATAATTCCTGCGGGGAGAAAAGCAAGCACCGACTTGGACTCCCAGCAGCCAGAACTGCCCCGACACCGCGGGGCCGCTCGGGGCCGGCCGAGGTTCGTGTTTTACGGGCGGTTCGGACCCGGGGTCAGCAGCGGCTCTGCCACCCGGAGCAGGAACCAAGGGAGAGCGGCTCCTTGAGCGGGGCCTCCCGCCCGCCCCGCCGGCCCCGGCCTCACCTCCGGTGATGAGGAAGTAGGACACGACCACCAGCGCGTACACGGTCATGGCCGAGGGCATGTGCACCCAGCTCGGCCGCTTCAGTTTGATGTTGGGGCACTCGAGCACGGCGAAGGGCAGGCGGTACAGCTCTTCTCCAACCGCGGTGCGGTCGCGGTGCGGTCCCGGCGCGGCCACGGCTCCGCTGCTCCCTCCCGGCGCCGCCCGCTCCGTCCCGCCGCGGCCGCGTCCGACACCGACACGAAGGCGGAAACGGAAATGGGCTGCCGCGTCCTGACAGGGGGAAAGCGGTCACTTTTTAAAAAGACAAATTGAAGAAAGCTCTACGAATTTCAACCAGCCATAAATAACAGATTAAAAAAGAGACCTTTATTTTTGAATAAAAACATCGGAAAAACCTCCCGTCCGCCGTCGGAGGGTCTATCAATCTTACTCAGCTGCCAGGACCCGGCAGCCCTGACGTGTCGGCGCTGGGTAACGGCGCCGGCGCGGGGGCGTGCCCGTGGGCAGGTCGGTGGGTGTGGCCACGCCCCTTGGCCCCGCCCCCGGGCGGGCAGCCACGTGTCCGCCGCGGTGTCCCCTGTGCCTGCAGCAGGGCAGCCTTGGGGCACCCGTGTGCTGCTGCAGGTTTCGGGCCGGGGGAAAGGAGAGCCGCGTGCCGCGTGTGGGTTTGCACAGTCGGGCTGTGGAGATGCTGGCCCGGAGGGCAGACGGAGTTCCCGAGTAGGCCTTAGCTCAGTCCCTGTGTTTGCAGCTGAGCGTGGGGCTCGTATGCCCCTTGCCTGCACCATGGGATGGGGTGCCCGTCCTGACCCACAGCCATAGGAGACCCCGCCAGCTGCGCACAGAGCAGTGAGGGAAAGGCACATCACAGCACTAGCTGCTGAGAGCAAGCAGCGTACCGTGTGTTACAGACCAGCTCACCCGCTCCTCTAATGGTGCAAACACCTCCTCGGCCCAACCCGGCCAGGCCCCACCCGCCTCCGTCCTCAGCTCGCTTTGGAGAGAAGCACCCAGGCAGCACGTGAGGGAAACTGCCCCTTCTGAGTGGAAGCTTGTCTAGTTCCTCTTGCTTCGAGAATGGGGCAGGGAAGAGCTCGTCACTCCAGGCTACATGAGCGCATTTAAAAGCACATGCTCCAGCTGGACTCACCCACCTTGCCCTCTACTCAGCCTGCTTCCCACTCACAGCCCTGCCCCAAATTCCTACACAGACTGCCCCCATTCCTACACTGCAGCCATCTGCTCAAATTGCTTTAAAATAATTAAGGGCCTCATCACCCTTTCACTGACACTTTGCCTAATGACTGCTATTATTTCTGCCTACATTGGCAATACCACTTCTCCTCACTCATAACTGTTGCCTTCTGGTGCAATCGTGCCATTTATAGCTAGCTGTTTTCAGTCTTACCCTTCCTGTTTGGAAGAATCTCCCTCTCAGTGCCTGCCTATCCTCATTACCCCAGAACTGTTCTCCCTCCATCTCGACTCCTTTCCAAACGCCTGAAGGAAAACTCTAATCTCACAGCCTTTAATGCAAAACAGGAAGGAGCACTTTTTGGGCAGGTTACACACACCTGCCCTAGTTGCTACTTTTTTTTTCCAGCATGCCAAAGTACTAAAGTTTGTACTAGGACAACTAAGGAAACTTTAACCTTGTAAACCAACTATAGTAACAGCTCCTAAAAATGCCAGGGTAGTAATGTCTCAAAACCTCCTTTAATAAGGTACAGCCTCTGCACCCAAGCTGAGGAGAACTGCTTCACATACTTCAAGCTACATTTATCCATTTTGAGAATACTGATAGAATTATTTTAACTACTTGGGACATTGTCAAGAAACCCTTAGGGAGGTACAGCTCTTTCACCATGCGCAGTATTGAGTCACTTATCCTGGACCAGAGCCACCTCCTGTTGTCACACCCAGGAGGCTGCCAGGCACCTCACCCAAAGCACCAGCTGACTGCCACCCAAGGGGCTTTTCAACTCCGCCTTCTGTCCTCTGTTCCTTGGCTGACTGTACAGCCTGCAAGAGCTAGGCAGGGTAGAAAGACAGTGTGCACTCAGCAGCGACCTGCACACATCTCTGAGCCACAGGTGACTTTAGAAACCCCTGTAAGTGGCACTCTCACAGCTCCCAGTAACTCTGTGTGCTCAGTAATTATTTCTCCTCCTTCCTCACTCTCATGGTGTAGCTCACTACTCTTTGAAAAAATAGTTATTGGTTAAAACCAGATACAAATAGATGCCTGTCAGATACTAAAAGCAGTTCAAAATTCAGTTGGGGCTGAGGAATAGCACTGAAGAGGTAAAGCAGGAATTATCCCAACTGTGTTATAACACTCCTGCACAGCATAACACATTCAGAGTTCTCTACAAAACAGATTGAAGCCAAGCTATTTTCACTTTTTACACTACAATTATGTCCTTGATGATAAACCAGTAGAACTTTGGTGATCCACATGACACTGGCTTTGAAGACTACTCTCCCCACACCCTCACTTGACTAATACCACATACAATTAAAAAAAAAAAAAATCTACCTTAGGCCTATACTAGCTCTCCTCTTTTGTCTGCTCTTCTTTTTCAAAGTCCTAACTTTCTTCTGAGCCAAGTTCTCCAATGACTTCATAAAAAGCTGTTGAAAAGTTCTTCCAATCCCTCTACATGACTGAGCCTGAGCTGGGAGTCCTGTTTAACCAGACTTCCTTCCACCTGCTTGATTTCCCTGTCAGCAGGCACCATTGAACAGAACATCCTAACTTAAGAGGTTTCGTTGCACCAAAACCCAGCTCTGCACTGTACAACCTGGGTGAAGTAGCAGGTCCTACCAGCTTTGAGTAGCACATGGAATGACAGGACACAAGAGAAGTGGAGAACTCATTTATTGGGCTGAACCTACAAATAGATTCACTTTGACTTCTGGCTCTGTGCTTGTGCCTTCAACACTTTCACAACAATCTTCTGCTCCTCAATAAGAAAAGCTCGTTTGATCCTGGAAAAGAAAAACTACTTTAGGATATGTGTCTACCTACTAAAGTAAAAACACAAAAATAAGATAAATTACAATTAATTTTGCCATCTCCAACATTCATTGCATGTGTGGTCTTAGGTCCATGTAAAAAGTGAACTCATTGCTGTTCTTGCCAGCAGCAAAAGTCAGGGACAGTGGCACTGTACAAATGTAGCATTTGGGGATGGCAGCCTAGGGTGCCCGCAAATTTAGGGTAAGTGGCTTGGAGGCAAGTAAGGTAATACTTGATGGCTGAACATGGGAAAATTTACCATCTTCACAAACTTCAAAGGCAAAATGCAGAACTCCTAACTGGTGAATTAATTTAATTCTGTCAAAGTCAGAACTGGTGTGACCAGTCGCGGTCAACTCTTTTCCTCAGAACTACAGGAAACTCTATGTGCATCCAGCTGTCAAAAATAAGAACACTTTCCCTGTCAGCATTAAAGCTCCTTGCACATCAACAGGGAAAATCCTTGCAGGTCAGGTCATGCCCAAATACAACTATTTCTGGAAGACATGCAGAGCCACCAGGTAGATGGGACAGATCTATGCACCAGTACTCCCATATCAACAGCCTATTTGATGGTTTTGAGTTAAGAGCACAAGTGTATCGTACACACTCTTCTACCTTTAAACATTAAAATGCCTTCGGTATGTATCTGACACGTATGGCTACTTCTGCAGTACAAAAACCTACCAAGAATGCCTAAGCAGGTGCAGGAGAAAACCTGACCATTACAGGGAAGGAGGTGGCTGTAATTTTTTGTTTAGGCAGAGTAAGAATAAAATGCACTCGTGCACTACAAGCTACCTATCAAGCTCATGAAGTGTTTGGGAAAACGCTTCAGCAGTGCCTAATGCAATTTATCTTAGAACTCACACGTGTCAAGGAAAAAGAAATGCTGGCACTACAGATGAAAAAAACTGGCATTAGACTGCTGACCCCAGAGATCTCCTTTGTTTACCATTCACAGAACAGACATACTCATGGTCATGTTTTTCCTCAAACTTGCCACGGAAGCACAGGATATGCAATTGCTACACAATAAAACTAAATTGAGTGAGGCCCAGTAAAGGCCCTTTTAAAGCTTAAGCACATAACGCTGCTTAACACAACCATGTGGTATCTGAATCCCAAAACACTACAAAGAAGTGAAAAATTCAATTAAACTTACACTAGCAACTTTGCTAAAGCAAAATAGGACAACAGAACAGGAAAATCTTTACTGTGTGGGCTCAGTACAAAAGATAAAAATCCAGCATGAGCAGACTGTTCAGCATCAATGCAGCAGTGCAGTAAGAAATCCTGAAGAACATGAAATCTCCACAAAGGAGCTCCACATGCAGTAACTCCCTCAAATCCAAGGGATAAAATCCCACATCATTGCTGCTTGATGTGGCCCATGCTCTCCATTTCCCTACACCAGTGTCAGACAACAGCCTTCAAAGTTTGGGTCCACATGATGAGAACGGAGAGAGATGTAAAAACCTCGTAGGACGCAACCTCAGGAATGAAGCTGGCTTTCTGCAAATTACCTGTCACGGACACACTTGGCACACATGGAGCCACCATAGGCTCTGCTAACGTGCTTTTTCGTTTTCGACAGCCTCATCAGCACTTTGGGGCGCACAGCACGGACCTACAGACAGCAAAAAGAAAGAAGTGTGTCCTAAGATAGCAATTTTGGGTAACAGCCATATAAAAACCAACACCACTTTCATAGGTTAAACAAAAAGCAGCAACACCTTAAGTTGACTACTCAAGATGCTAAAAAGGGCCTGAGGTCGCAGCTCTTTGTATGTGCCACCTTCAGCATTCCTAAGCTGACCTTTTCATTCTACCATCAGAATTCATCCACAGCCTTGTTAAAAAATTGATTATAAAAAAGACAGCTTTTTCAAAGATAGGAACTGTTCAAAGATCAACATTACTCAAGCAACTGTTAAAACCAATGGTGTTACTTCAAGAAACCATTCTGAAGAAATATATTAATCCCTTTTTTCTAAAACTGAAAGTTTCTTATACTTGGTTTACCCTATTTTCTGCAAGTCTAACAGGTCGAACCTACATGTTTAAATCTGCTACAGAATTGCCTTATTTAGCTTTAAAAACTACACAGATTTTCTAAAACAAGAGGATTCATATTTAACAATAATGCCAATCACAAGCATTGAAAAAACTTTCAGCTTCCAAAGCTTATTTTACCAGTAAACGTTACAACATTTGATTAACAGTATTTTAAAGAGAAGAGTTATTTCAACAAGAAGTCGTCACTAAACAGGCACATTGTATTACTTGGAAAGGCTCTTTGTACGGAAAAATGCTGCTGCAGAAAACCACCCTTAGGTGTTTACAATCATACTCACACCACGAAGTCTTCCTGGGCAAATACCACATGCTGACTTGGGCGCCTTTCCCACTTTCTTGGTGTAAAGGTAAACAATCCTGTTCCCGGGTGTTCGGGACCTAAGCACAGCAGAAAAATACTCGTGTAATGTAACAATCAAAACTGCAGCATCACCTTTTTACAACACAAGTTTTCTAACAAACTGTCTTACTTACAATCTGGTCTTGTTGGAAGCTGTGTTGTAGGACAACCTACGGCGGTATGTCAGGCGCTGCACCATTTTTCACACCTGAATGAATCAGAAACAAAAGCGGTGCTAGTAAAGAGCTCGATGTCCGCAGGTAAGTTCACATCTCACAGGATCACCCGCACTGAACCACTGCGCCAGATGTAAATCAGCAGCAGTTGATCCTACATTAATAGAACTAAAGCCTTTCCTGAGCAGCGACAGCCCACACAACTGTATTACGGAACAATAACACGCGTGACAGCAGGCACGATGCGATTCGCAATGAAGATTCACCCCAAGTAACTTGAACTATATTCAAACCTCCCGGTCTTGCCTGGATTATGTCACGCTCTCCTACAAAACTGCTTAAAGCTTTACCAACTATGTATTTTACAGTCAACATAAGCTTCATTCGCAGTCCCGGGAGACGCGGGCCCTGCTCGACAGCCCCACCGCTGAGGCCTAGGGAGGCCCGCCCTCTCTGCCGGACAGCTCTGCCCCCCGATCCAGCCCAAGCGCGGGCAGCAGCAGCGCCGCCGGTCCCTCCCCACAGCCCCCGGGCCCTCGGGCCGCCCTTGCCGCCTGCCGAGCCGCGGATGGAGGCGGATGGACGCCCACAGGCCCCGGCCGCCAGCCGCCATACCTGGCGCCGCCGGACCCGGAAGAGGAAGCGGACATGCGCAGGTCAACATTGAAATAGCAGAGCTCTGGAGCCCGGAAGAAATATCGGCGCCTGCGCACTGTAGTCCGACTCCTAGACACACTAGCGAGTGGCGCCGCCATGGTGTACGGAACAGCGGTACAAGGGTGCCGCCATGTTGTACGGGTGCGGCGCGGCGGGGCGCCACTCGGCGGCGGGACCGGGAGCAGCAGCGCTGGGCACGTCGTGGGCCCAATGTTACTTATTGTGTGTTTTACCGAAAAACTCTTTTTCTAAAATACCGGCTTCTGTCCTCAGAAGAAGGGTTTGTGTTTCATTATGGTAATTACAAAGCTGTAATGGCCCAGAAGCCATTCCCCATGCTGCTGTTCTAAGCGCTGAATTACAAGTCACTCATACACGCTTTTCCACGGCAAACTGGCACGTGACACACGTGGAAACTGAGTGTCTAACAAAACTTTCGCAAGAAAAAGGCTGATCCCCCAGAATCCCTTGAAAGCCTTGCCTGGGGCACTGCAGGGCTGTCCTTGCCATGCTCCATTCCCCTTGAGATGCCCTTGCTCCTGCCCAGCACAGGCCTTCCTGGGCACACTGCCCACCTGACACCAGAACACAGGGGAAGGAGTTCTTTTTCCCATGGAAAATGGCCAATGTTCACCTTCAGTCGCATGTGGCCAACAGTGGGGTGCCATCTCCTAAAATGACAAATGGCGCAGGATTTCTCCCAGACCAAAGCTGCCAGGAACTGGCACTCTAGCTGCCCTTAAGGCCCCAAACGCCACCTCTGACCTGACACCAGATCCCAAAACTGGGCCCTGTGGAGTGCAACAAAATACCCACATTTGCCTGACACCAGCTGCACTTGCTGTGCCACCAGCTGCACTGGTAGTCTTGAATGAAAAATCCTTGTGCCTGTTTCCCAAGACATGTCCTCACTGTGTCCCGTGCTCCAGGGTGAGTGTCACACAGGACCATGAAGTTATAAACCTTTCTCTGATGGTCAGGTCAAAGGTCTGCCTGACTCAAACTGCCATTTCCAAACCACAGGTATCTAGGAAAAGCATAGGGGAAACAGGACACATCCATTGGAACCGTTCCCTTAATTCATCTTTCTCCTTGTTCATCCATTGGCATTGTCCAAGTTTCCTGAGCTGGGTCCCATTTCCTGACTTTTGAGTTTATCGTGGTGAGAGAATGGTGCTAATAACACCAAGGTTGTGGGTTTGATCCTTGTATGAGCCATTCTCTTAAGAGCTGGACTCATTGATCCTTGTGGCTCCCTTCCAACTCAGAATATTCTGTGAAATCTATTTAATAGTCTCTGGCAGAGCCCTGAGAAAAGAAAGGAAATAGCAAGAGCTAAGGGAGTATAGGATGGCTTGTCAGTAGCCAGAAACAGCATTCCAGTGGTGCCAGATCTGCCATATTAAAATCTAATAATAATAATCTAAAAATAAAATCTAAATGCACAGAAGGTACCCCTGGCAGCCCCTCTTGTTTTAACAATGTGTTGATAGGAAGGAAGGGTGGAACACTCCCTGAGCTACACTACTCCCAGATGTTTGTTTCAGCTCCCATCCCACACATCCAGGTCCCTGGCAAGCTGAGGAGCATGTAGACAAGCAGAGCTGGCCTCTGTCCTCTGAAATCAGCATCTGGCCTCTGCTATCCATTTTTGACCTCCCTGATGGATCTGGATCCCACCCTCCCACCTGGCACTGACACATGAAATACCAAGAGATTTGAAAGCACATGTTTCCATCACTTCTGCTCCCCAGCCTCTGGTGGTGGAGTTCCCACTGCCACACCAATCCATCCCTCCTTCTCATGGCACATATGAATGCCTTGTGGCTGCTGCCATAATCAATGCTGCCTCACACGGTCAAAATCTTCATACAGCGTCAAAGGGAAACCACCACTTGCAAGGAGCACAGGGTTGGGCCCACTGTCTGTGAGTCCCGAAATGCTCTTTTTCTCCACTGACATGAGCAGTCATGTCACAGGGACCCACACAGTAAACACATGACGTGCAATGATACACAGGGACCCACACATTAAACACACAGGGTGTTGCTGCCATCGCTAGTGGCTTCAGCTCTGCTTTTAGAAAGTAGCGGGTGCTCAGAAAGCTTTGATGTGTGCTCCTGGCCTTATTTATGGGTTGGTAACTCACAGTTTGTTGTACTGCGTCCTCCCGGTTTTCAATCTATAATTATTATTTTGGTTAATTATTGACTCTTTTTAAGTGCAAATTATGGACACCAGAATCTTTTTCTAATTCATGAAAGAAGAGAAAATATGTATGAACTAGATTTTAGGGTATATTTAAAATAGGAGCATATTTTAGAAGACAAGTAAATTTCAGAGCAATTAGAGTATTTAACATGAACTTTCTAGGCCCAGAACCCTGAGGGGAATAAGAAAGCCAATTAAATTAGATTAAATATTCATGCCTAAATATAAAAGTGTAACAGAATCCCATTGTTAAAGAACAACACTATTAAATTATGATAGAATAGTTTAGATGTTGTCAGTGCAACAGGTAACTATTTTATTATTGAACAATAGTATTGATACATTTTTGAACTTACCCCATTTAGGCTCTAAACTCAACTGGTGTAAGTTTTAAAAACTGTCAATTAAACTCCAGCCATTTGCTTCTGCTGATGCACTGGCCTAGTTTTTCAAGCACGTTCAGTTTGTTTTTTTAAGAGGAACATGGCTATCAGGCAAACGGTTCACCAGAGCATCTAGAAATGTTAGCTTAATGACAGCTGGTTTAATGCTATCTAATGTAGGGATAAGATTTGAAGCAGAAGCTCACAAAGCCCATTTTGTACAGATTAGTCAAGTGATTCATAGTCTCTGCTACTCTTACCTCTTCACAGGACCAAAACATCTCTTTTGGGAGCAGTAATTTTTCACATCCAACATGTCTCATTAACTCTTTCTGCATTTTCTTCTTTCCTTGAATACAACAAAGGGGATGGGTTAGCAAATGCACAGCACAATATTGAAAAGTAACAGTGGCACCCTATAAAATCATTTTTTTCCCTTCTAGGATGTCAGTGGAAGCATGACACCTGAGGCTGTGGGCCTTTTTCCTTGAGAAAACTGGAGGCTGGCTTCCAGGGTGTGCTTGCTTATTGGCGGTGCAAAACTGTAAACCTCTTTTACACCAGATCCAATTAGAAAGATAATCACCTGTGATGGCAGTTTAGTAATGGAATGTATTTTGCACCAGCCAGCAGGTTGTCACCGTATTCTGTTTATTGCACTAGAAGAATGCTTTGTTCACAGTTTAAGACCAATTCTTGGTATGTTGCCCATCCTTTCTTTCTTTTCCACATGGTCCTCTCTTTATCTCTCTTTTTACTGAAAACCCCTATCTATGTGCACGACCATTTGCTTGGTTGCATGGAAAGTTCCAACAGAGTAAAACTGGGAGTTCCCAAAGGCATAAGGCTTGATAAGCTTGGCTGGATCCCCTTACACTTTCCTCACATTTCCGTACCACTTCCAGGAATCTACCAGGCCCCAGGAGGATTCCACTGCCCCATTAACTTCTCTTCATGGATCTTTCTAGGACTTTCCTCCACCATAAGCTTCAATTAAAACAGAGATGTTTTCACACATATTCACTTGCTGTTGTACTAGTCTAGACTGGCAAATTCTAAGAGGCATGGGAAGGAAAGTGAGCCTGTGGACAAGCACATACTGGGCACTGCAGAGAGGAAGAAATGTGATGGCTGAGGGGTATGCTGCTCGTGTTAAGTCACAGGCACAATACCATTCCGTGAACAGCGTATGAATGTGTGTTTTAGAAATGTCTCATTGAAATCAGAATCCAACCTCAGGTGCTGCTTGGGTCAGCAGGCTTAGGTCCATAAAAGTGGAAGGGGAACAAGCAATCTTTGCACAGTATTACCAACTGTTGGAAAGGGGAGAAAGAAGAGGTCGTAGGGTCTACTGTCTCTCCAGAGCTGATTTTTTTCTTAAAAATCTCATTCCCTTTCCTTGCTAACTATGTGGCTTGTGTCACAATCTGATTATACTAATTTCTATCAACATAACCTTCCACAACACAGACCTGTGCAAATTACGTTATGAGAAGCTGTAGTTCATTTCCATTTCAGTGGAGCTTGTTAAACAAGCAAAATTATTTTGTAGCAAAGGGAAAAACAATTTAGTGGAATGCACTCCTAGCATAGGAAGTACATAATATCGTATTTGGGTTGAAACTTTTTCTGTCAAAAATGTCATAACCCTGTAAGAAAGAGAATTAAAATCCCGTTATTTTAATTTACATCTAGCCATGAGATAAGTAAAGTTATCATTGAAATTCTAATTAAATAGGATGATTGACTAAGGTAGGACATCAAAGAAGAGAAGTGAATATGATAAGTCAAAGTCTTATTAATTAGTCCGCATGGAAGAAATTCCAGGGACGTCAAGCTGAGGCTGCTGCAAGGAGAAAAAAAGCAGACAAGAAAATGTGTGTTTCTTTGAAGTTAGGAACTGAGATAGTGATGGAGGTAATTGTGTCTGACTGGATCCAGTAATGAAGAGCCGTAAATCAGACCTAGGAATCGGAGGAAAGATTCTAGTAACGAATGTGGCTGCCTCCCTGCTGCGAAGAAACAGAATGCAGAGCTGACTAATTGACCCAGTCTATCTCCCAGTAGCTCTCTGTTATTATTTATTAATTTTTAATTTCTGAATTATTTACGTTCTGGGAAATTATTTTTGACAGCCTGTTAGGCATGCCAAAGTTAATGGAGGATGAAAGGACCGGTACTAGAATTAACAGGGATGTAGTCACAGGCTACTGAATTTAATGATTTTGGAAGGGAAAATTGATTTCACACAGCGTGTCACTTTATACTACTTTAGGGATACACCAGCTATTTGATTAATTGAGGAATAACCAACTCAAAGCATATTTGAAGTGTAAATGAATCACAGTGCTCAGCTGTTTATTTTTCCCCTTTTCTGACGAGAACACTGAGTTTGCTTAAAGTTGCTGATTAAAACCAATACAGGTAGGCCCCATAGTCACACCTGCTTACTTTCTCCTGATGAAAAAAAAAAATACTTTCACCATCTGGAGGAGACATGCAATCCTCCACCTCACTTGGGATGGAGTTCATCCTTCCTACACAACACCTAACTAAACAGGCTTTGTGTGCACTCCCCCTCCCCTGTGGAAAGTGTTTAAGACGGAGCAGGGTACTGAGCCCGTGGGCAGCACATGCAGCTGAGATGTGAATTCTGCATGGTGACAGCTCATGTTTGCTTTTAATCAGCCCCCGAGCTGAAGTCAGGGTCCCTGGCCTATGATATCCCCTCTGTCAGTTCTCCTGGTGCAGCTGCAGTAAGTCGGGCCATGCATCTTCCATGCAGAGCAATGGAAAAATAAAGGGGTTCTGCATAGCTCTTTCAGGCTGTGAAAACTACATTTCACCCTTGGTGCCAAATGAAGCTAAACCCTGCCTGTTGCTCATATCTAAGCCTTCTGACCATCCAGGCATCAAGGGCATGGAGGCAATCCTTCCTCAGCAATGTACAATGCTGTAGACATTTCACATCTCCAGGAAGACTCACACTGGAAATGTCTCCAGAGCTGCTTGGGATCATCACCTCACACTGCTCCTTCCCCCAACAGCAGCTACCCAAGGTGAGGGACGTGGCCGAATTTTCCTTGACTTACAGGGAGGATGTGTCCTGTGCCCAGGATCAAAGAGGCAAAGCACCCTCACTGACACAGTTTCCTGTGGCACACCTGGGTCAGTCACTTAATGAAGGGCACTGTAATCAGCCGTATAGGCACTGGTGGTGGTGACTGTGATTCTGGGTATCTTTAATGTAATGTCTGCAGGCCATTCACTGTTACCTCCCTTACCTTAACAATCTAGTTCCCTAAATACTAGTCCTAACTGTTTTAAGTCCAACTTTCCCAGTTTTAAAATAAGCGTAATTGATATTACTATTTAATAAAATCTCAGGGACTCTGCAAAGAAAATTAGAGTACAATTCTTTATCTGCACAAGTTTTGGGAAAGTAATAAACACCAAATACTAGGAGTAGCTGCCCATTTCCACAAGAAATTATTCAAAACCATCTGCCATAAATTGACATAGATCCCATGAACAGGTGAGAAAGGTATAGGCTAGACTCTATTTCAAGTTCAATAAACAATAAAACTCCTTTGAATTGACTGAGACCAAACTACTGAGTGAGAGGTTAAGTGTCAAAGGGATCAGGAATTTTGGACATTTTGCTGTTGCTGTGTTCTTTAAAATAGGAAGGGCTACCTACCATGGCAATTGTTGACCATACAGGGATGGAGGGGAGAGATAAAGAATGAAGAAAGGTCAATCATGCATTAGTGTACCCTTAAAAAAATTATATTTGTCTTTATTATTTAAAGATACATTAACAGTACAGGAAGGTTTTGCTGCTTAAGATCTCAAAGGGGTTTATAATTCATACAAACATCTTCCTAGTTTTTTTCTGAGCACTTCAGGAACACTAGGAACATTTCTTTGTTTGACCTAGTCGAACATGCAAGAGAAGACTGTTTTTCTCAGGTACCTTTTTGATTATACCAGTGGCAAATAGCTGTGCAATGAGGATCAACTATAACAGGCTGCTAAAGGAGGTGTGTGACCTGTGGCCTCTGCTTGGCTCCGGAGGATTGTACTTTATCAATTTTTTCAGCATGTGAGACTGGACTGGCTCCTAGAACAAAAGTCTGATGCAAAGACTATTTTCTCTGGGTCTCCCAAATCTGTGAGAGATCTTTGGGTATTTTGGGGGTTCTTTTCCTGGTTATTGTTAAAACTTTCTAAAGAAGGCACTGTGTATAGGGTTGATAAAACAACATGAAGTACAATTTTTGAGATTGTACATTTTGTTAGTATCACTGAAAGCACACTCACTGCCATGGAATTCTGAAGAGTTCGATTCACCAGCAGTGGAACTGACTGCCCTAAACAACATAGAAAATGTGATCTAAATACAATAGCTTAAGGAACAGCAAGTCCTATCTTCAGATATTAGAGAACAATTGGGCAATTTATGCTACTTGAAGATTTACTTTACAGTTTCAAAATGCTTAATGGAGAAACAAATCCCTTGTATAGTACATGTAGAAATTAACCCTAAAATATTTACATTGAAAGAATGCAACTTATTTTGAAGAAGATGATTTAGCATGCTCTGCTGTTCTATAGTGGAATGAATCCTCCATAGAACTGGCTTCTCCCTGTTTCAATATTAAAACAAAAGGGATATTCTTGCAGTGCAGCACCCTGGGAATTCAGCTCAGAAGTCCAATTAACAACAACTAATTCCCCATACTGCCTTTTTACCCCTAAGATTTGGCTAGATATAATAAGTCATGCATTTTGCATTTAAGCTTTTAATGCCCAGAGGATAACAAAAACCTATCCTGATCACTTTTTATTTACATCACATGAAGGGAGAAGAAAGCATCACTCCTTCCCTCTTCAGTTAAGTGTATCTATATCTTAGCGCTAAGTCTGGGAATGAACTGCCTTCTGTCTTCTCCCCGCGTCTCCTTACCCTACTTCTCCATAAATGCCTTCATTCTTCAAGAAGACATGAAGGTAAGAGTCCCTTTGGATGTGCTTTCTGTATAGCTAGCTACAGGTAAAATTATTGACCTTCAAATGATGATCTACTACACATTCACTGGACCAAATTTCCTGCCCTTTAGACTGTCACACTGTATTTATTGCATGCAGCATACACTCCCCCTTCAGACCAGATTTCACTGCAGGAGCTATCAAGGTACTGCCCAGCTGTGAACGTATTTTAAAAGTGTAACATACTGTAAATGATAATGACCAGGCTATAACATACTAAAGATTAGGCAAATACTTCCAATAATTAGAATGATCTTCTGCAACTCAATTTTGCTTATAGTGCAAGTTGGATTGAACCAAATTCTCCAAAGGTAATAACCCAGCACATTACTCAACACTTTAGATGCAAAAGAAAGAGAGTGAGCAAGAAAACACATGCACATGAGGCTTTAGATATTCCTTGCTAAGTAAAACCTAAACTGTACATTAATAATTAGGGTCATATTAAAATATCTCTCTGTCCAGATACGTTTTTATTGGTGTTCAACAGGAAACAATTAAGGCCTAGAGGTACCCATACACATCTGTATTTATGAAGTTTTGTAACAAAGAAACAATGCAAATTCACCTTGTTTGAAGGGAAATTGGAAGAAAAATTAAATTGTTTGAGAAGCAAACAACGGAGCATATTAAATCATAAAGCACCACACTGATAGAAACACAAGATGTGACACTGTGCTGAAAGAAATGCCTGGATCAATGTTAGGTAGCCATGCCTGCAGAGCATCAGGTTACTGTACAGAAAGCTGCCTACAAAATATTTCTGCAACATTATACTTTGCTGTGCATGGCAAATAACCCAGAAGGTGTTATTTTTTCATGAAGCTGTGATGAGCTTGGCTTATGCTTGGCATCAGACTGGCTGCTCCTTACAGGGGTTTCCGAGTTGCATATTTGCACATTCAAGGCCAGACTTTCAGAGGGGTTCACAGCCAACTTTCCAAGCACTCAGCTGCCAAAGCTGCAAGCCTGGCTTCTCACAGGTCCAGAAACTGGAATGACTAAATGGGAACCAATCTCCTGTGAAGATCCCAGACTAACTGGCTGATTCCTCTCAACAGATATGCCTGTGACAGAAGCTGAGACAGCTGAATGCAGTATTTCTGACACAGTCAGATGTGAATTTTAGTACCTGTCTGCACAGAGATGGCAGGTGCTAAGAAGGGCCTGCTCCTAACTTCTGAAGGAAAGCGTTGGCTTCATCTTGTTCTCGAGCAGATTTTCTGATTGCTCTTACCCTCTTCCCTGTGAGTAGCAAAAAGAGCAAAAGTCAGACAGTCTGATCCCAAATAGGGCTCTGTGGAGAGTAACACAACACCCCCATTTGTGCAACACCCCATGGTCAAACTTTCTGCTCACAGGAAGCAGAGGACAGCAGCACTAATGATTCTCTCCCTTCTAAAGCTGCTAGATTTTAAGTGCTTTGAGGAGATTGAAGACAAGCATTAAACTTTGATTAAAGGGAAACTGCCAACTTCCATCAAGCTTAGAATTTAGGGTTTGTAACAGGCAGGCAAAGGTGGATGAGAGCTTGCATTTTGGGTGTAAATATTTCTTTGTAGGAGGATGAAGACTGTATCTGCTGAGAACAGAAGGCATCAAAATTAACTTGTATAGAAAACTAACAAGGTCCACTTTAGTTTTGCTGCTGAGGGAGAAAGAATGCAGATAGGGAGATACCATGTAGCTTCCCAAATGTAACAGCCCACCAGTTAAATTTCGTGTGTGAAAGCTTGTTTGTTTGTTGCTTAATGTGGTTTTCACACTGATAAAAAACCACACTAAAGTCCTATTTGAAAGAATTGACAAAGGAGTAGAGTGACAGGAAAGGTTAGTACAGGCAGGCTGGCACATGGACTAAATGCCTTTCATCTGCTTTTACTTTATAATGAATGCTTAGAGATGGTGAAGCTACCTAGTGTTAAATGTATGGTCCACTGCAGCTGATGAGAGAGTAGCTAATTGCTTTCAACAATCAGAGATATTTTCTGCAAATCATTTTGCCTATAATGAGATCTAAATCTGAACCAAGTTTTTCAAGGGAAGTGCTAAAAGACAGCAACTCACTGTAAGTTTAATGTACACTAGCCTTATTGAAAGAATATTACCCAGAAATGCTCATTCTCAGAGAAACTATGGAAATGTGAATCCAGATCTTCATCTGATACAAACCAGCTCCCTGAACAGAAATATGTTGATTTATAATAGCCACAGGTCTGACCTCGCATCCCAACAAGAATTAGCTGCAGCCACAGAAATATTCTGCAGTAAAGATGTAACTCAGTTTGGTCTTGTCTCAACCAAAAGCTGGGTTTTTGCTGCAGAGTTCTCTGCTGTCTTTGCAATATTCATTTGAACAAGCCTTTCAAAGGAACAGGCCAAATAAATCAAAGTGAAAGGCAACAATGACCCTGATTTTCTTTTAGTTCTTCATAGAATACAACAAAACAAAGCAGACCTCAGATAACAACTCTTGTGACTTTAAATGCATTTTGAGTGCAATGACACTACCCCCTCCCAAGGTCTATGCAGCAGATGAGAGGTGCTTCCCAAAACTTCCCAAAAGCATTAAGTATATAGGATATGTAATAGGAAGGATGAAATAAGGCCATGCTACTGCACTGGAGATGGTAGAGTGCTGAAGAGTGCTGGAACACAAATTGAAAACTACTTGTTAAACAAGGTTAATTTGTTCTCCTTCCAGAGTATAAAATGGCTTCAAACACTTCTAAACCAGGTCATTTGACTGCTCAAGAAATACATGGTGGTAGTCAGCTGTCTTTAGCAACAAGTTTATTGGAGAGTTTGATTGCATCCCAAAAGCATGCTAGATATTTCTGACCATATCAAAGAAAACTCAACTATGTTATCAAGGCACACTAATGAGGTGGTTTGTTTAATTGAAATACTTTAAGTTTCCATGTAGTACAGCATGAAAAAATCATTATTTTCATTAGATGAGCTACTCGTTAGCTGAAAATCTAAGTTACAAAATATCACAGTGTGAGATAATAAATACATTGTAAAATGCATTAAATCCAGGTTATTAAAAGGAAGTTCTATTTAAAATATAGACCCATGTAACTTGGGCATGCTTTCTTGTATTAGGAATCAAGTTAGGTTCTTTGAAAAATACAGTCAAGCCCAAAGGACCTCACCACACTTTCACTGAAATCACTGTCAAAACTCTGACCCATTTCAGCCTGGATAAACTACCTCATTATTCTGTGTCACAATGCTGTAGTAATGGGGTTTGTGTGCAGCAGCTGGAGGTTCTGAGGCTCATTGAAAGACCCCTAATTTGGCCTTGAATCCATCACTACTCTGATGCAATCATTAACAGCAAGTCAGGAAGCACTTTATAGCTTGCATTTTTAGGGGCAAATGTTTAGCTAAAAGTGCAAGACATGGAGAATTTGTGAACTTCATGTAAAAACATGCATTTTCATAGGATATCTCACATGTGTTTGCTAAGCAGGAGTTTAAGAACTGTACTGATCTCATCAAGAGGGTGCAATTTGAATCCATTATGAGATTGGGTGTAAAGGGAAAAAAATGGCTGGAAGGGTTCTCTGGAGCCCATCTACTCCAACCCCTCTGCTCAAAGCAGAGTCAGTTGGAGCACTTTTCACAAAACTGCATTGAGTTGGGTTTGGAATACCTCCAGAGATGGTGACTCCACAACCTCTCTGAGCAACCTGTTCCTGTGATGAACCACTTTCATAGTAAATATGTTGTATTTTAAGTATAAATTGAATTTCCTGTATTTCAATACTTCTTGTAATTCGGGTTTGTGTTCTTTATTCTCCCTCAGTATTTCTACAGATTGGTAAGATTCCCCTTGGCCTTCTCTTCTTGAGGCTTAATAAGATCAGGGTCCTACTGAGACTTCTTCCTCATCACTTGCATTTAAACACTGACTTGAGATGAGGACAAAATTGTAGTTTGGTTATCAATCCACAGGTGGGCTTGGTCCATATGAAAAAAAGACTAAAGACTCTGGTTCAGATATTGGTTTATGTATTTCTACAATGGGGCCAAGTTTTGTCCTTCGTCCCTGCATATCCCATGCTACCCTCTGTCTTTTCTATTTCTTAGACTAATGAGGGCATGTTGTTCTCAATTCTCACAGCAATGGTTGCTTCCTAACTTACTACTACATGTGTGCCAAGGGATCTTCTCTCTTATCTCACTCATGCTATTCCTCTCTCTCCTCCCCTGCTGAGGGATTAGTCCACCAGCCCTGTGAAAGTGTCCTTACAGCATTACTCTGTCACTAATCCAGCCAGCACAAGTCACCAGGGCTGTGCAGAGACAGCCGCAAGATTTAGAAGCCACATCTTAATTCCCGAGGAGTCCTGGGCATGCATTCAGGTTGCCTCTAAATGTTGGCAGCCAGGGATGTTGACACATCTTCTCTCCCTGTCAGCTAGAGTCAAGTCAGTGACACTGAATAGTGCCACCAAGAGCACATGGACATGGAGGAGATACAGCAGGAGTGCTGAAAGATCCCCTTAGCCAGCGAGCCAGCCAGAGATTCAGGAGAACATACGGATTACAGATGGTACAGTAATCTCACAACTGGCCAAATTTGGAGCCTAAGCAATACTTAGATGGAGATGAGCATACATTAAAGGCTGCCAGTGTGAAAGCAGAGAGGGCCAATATTTCGGCTTGCCCAGCAATGGGCATACTGCCCTCACAGAGCCACCTGCTGAGGTCATTCGTGCCAGAAATGCAAGTAATCCTGGTAAGGCAGGTGCCTGGGGGGATCAAGTCCTCAGTCAAAACCAAAAAAAAAAAAAAAAAAAAAAAAAAACCCCACACCCAGGGCCACCTTCATNNNAAAAAAAAAAGCAAAACCCCAAGCCCCGGGCCACCTTCATACACCTGGCAAGAGCCCCTCTGCAGTCAGCCTACAGACTGTAAACTCTGGAGGTAGGAGTGCAAAGGATGAGAGCTGCACCCCATGTTCCTGCCTCTTCACTCAGTTATGAAAACAGAATTTTCTTCTTCCACAGAGACAAAGTTGCACATCTTTGAGTTATCTCTTGCTCTTCTCATTTTCTCTAGGTTTTGTTAAACATTTTTAGAAGTCTTTCCATTTTTTTTTTCCTACTGGGGCCAATAGGGATGTGGCTTGCAGATTAGTACAACTATTAGCTCCCTTTAATAGGGATTTTCTTATCCCATTTAAGTAGAATAAAGAAGCTTCATTTGTTAGCTTAAAAAAAAATCAAGACTTTAATTCTTGATCATTGCTCCCAAGCGGACCCAGTTGGAATTCTCTCATCACCACTGATCAAGTCTGAACTTTTTTTGTTTGCTATTCAATTTCATTTGCTTTCATCATTTCAAAGCACTAACAGGCTTTCAGCCCTGCTGAAATATAGGATGGGCCTTTAAGTGCATTGCAGTGAAGTCCCTGTAGGAATGGAAAACTGCTAGATAGCATTTAACTATGTACTATCCCTTCCATAAAACCTGCATTTACATTATATTAAAATTAACCTGCTGACTATTTAGTCATAAAAATAAATACTCCATTCAGCTCTTCACATTATTTATTTGCTATAGAGAGACTGTCAGTTGATTCCTCTAATTTCAGACTAGAGAAAAATTTTATCTCAGAGCAGCATGAAAATGTTGCTTGTTACTAAGCTGCAGTAGATCACCATCTGGATCCATTGCTAAAATAATATCCATGGAATGTTTCTCATATCATGGATAAACTTTCTCTGATGTTTTATAAATGTTGGGGTTTTTTTCATAAGAGATCCCAAGATGAGCTTGCAAAGAAGATCAGCACAGAGAACAAATCTACAAAACAGGTTTCCAGTTAGGATGTAGTCCATCCAGGCCCCTTCTCAGGTTGCTTGTGCCTATCATTTCCTAAGTGATGGGATGCCAGAGCAGTTTTTGAGTAAAATCTTCCTTAGATCTGCTCTGTGAGTGTTCCTTGAGGATGAATGTTGCCAAAGCTGTCAGCCCTCGCACATGGAGAAAGCTGTTTTGATAAACTGCTTGAGTGTAAGCCACTGCTGGGCCATTCCTGATAAGAGCACTGCAAAACCCATCTACCAGTTATCATTTTTGTTCTTCAGGGTCTTTGTAATTTTCTGTATGGGCAAGCCCCAGTCTTCAGAGAGGGTCTGGGTACGACAGAAATGTTCTGTCTGCTCAGCTTCTGGTGCTTTTCAGCTTAGTTTTTGTGCTGAGGGTGCTCATCTGTGTTTCTAGGTTTCTCCCAGGTGTTTCACAACTTACATGCCTGAAGGAAGTCATCAGCATCAAATCTGGGGGCATTGAAGATGTTTACCTGGCAGAAACAATACAAAATACATGTTCCTTCAACCATAGCTGGCAGAGAGAAGGAGACTCTGCTGAAGACTTACAGGCAGGAGTGTACCCAGCAGAGAGCCCTTTGCCCAAGCGAAAACAGCACACTGCTCCTTCTAGTGAGCAGTGGCGCATGGCTCCACCTTGGCCCAGCTGATACCACCCAAATGCCCCAGATTTTCAGTGTTCAAGGTCTGCAGTCAGCCTGTGGTTTCTCCTTGGAGGGCTGGACTGTGGGAAGAGAGCTCCCTGCACCTTGCCAGAGCATGGGAACAGCTGCAATTCAAAACATAAATACTTTTTTTACCCCAAGCAGTTTCCAATTAATGTGCAGATGGAAACCACATAGATGGTCTGTGGGAGAGAATCCTTGCTTGGCAAAAGATGGATTATTGCTTTTATGAAATGCCATAAGAGCTCTAGGAGCAGAGGGCTTTGTCTTCTAAGATCCCAGTTCCCGATTCAGGGAGCTCAGATTTATACTGAAAGACTAATATTTCTGGAATATAAACCTGTCATTTTATGGATCTGGGATGCAGACGATAGTTAAGAAAATACAACTTCTATAAAAATTACACCATTTTGTATACAAGGGAGGAAAAAAGTAAATTGGGCTGGGGGAAGTCTGTCAAAGCGTAGTTGTCATTGGCAGAAGAGAGCCTAGAAACATCAGTGGACACTTACCAAAATAGTGAGGAACAGAGGAAAGCCCAGAGAAGTGAACCTTCTCCCACTCTTATCTGGAATCAGCATCCAAAACAGGTGGCATTTTTCTTGCAAATTCATCTTCAAATCATCACAGCTTTATCCAGAACACATAATTTTTCACTCTTAAATTCCACAATGAAGATGATGTCACAGTGGGACACTTTCACCTCAAAAAATGTTAGGTCGTGTGGTTTACCAATATGAATCCCCTGCCATCCTTCATATAGCTGAAATTGCTACACACCTGTGAATATAAAAATCTGATTGAAAGGATAAGAGGAGATTGAGGATTCTAGTGTTAGGCTTTAGACTGAAGCACTTTAGACTTTATTTTTTTCCCTCAAATTTCTCTTTATGTAAAATGAACCCAAATTTAATCTTTGCTTGTCCATTGTGATTTTTGAGATAATTACCTCCACATAATTATTTTGCAAATCATTAATTTGTGAACAATTACTTGTAAGCCTTTAGAGCTCTTTAGAGATGACAAAGTGGTAGAAAAATACAGGACATGATAATCTCTTCTATCTTCTTTTTGCTAGCATCACTATAATTCATTCTGTTCCTCTACATTTTTCTGCAAATACTGCCAAAGAAAGAATGATATTGCCAAGGAATCACATTGCCAGAGAGTGTTTTTAAAGTCAAGAGGCAGATTTTCTTCTGAGTTCTTTTTTTTTTTTGTTAGGTGAATGCATTGTCATTCTAGTTTCCAAGCATGACTAGTATAGCTAATTGCTCTTTCATCCACTGACATTTGAGCTGATTAGGTCAGCGTGAAAGTAAAGGGTCTTTGCCATAATGTAGGTGGAACACATTGTATATGGAACCCTCAAAACAGCTTCCATCTGGCATCATCATGTCCCAGATGGATTATTTTGGGTTATTGTAACAGGCTGGTTATTAGTTGGGTTATTAATATAACAGGTTCTCCATAAGCATATCCCAGGGATTGAATGGTTAAATCATTACAATTTTGCCTTCATGTATGGAACCTGCAAATAGTGCATTAACAAATATGTTAACAAGCAAAATTACAAGCTTTGTTTGGAACTGAACATAGGGGCTTTAAAAAGTTGTGATTTTTTTTTGTGAGGATAAAACTCTATGCTGAATTTTGTTGTTAATAACTGCAGACGGATCCATTCTCAATAGAGGGCAGTAGAGGATGAAAATGTAACTCTTGGCCTATTCACTTTGTTGTGTTCAGATCAATTCTCTAATATTCTTTTAACTGGCTTTAAAATGGACCCTTTCATCTTGAAAAAGCAGGAAGCAAGAGTGTTGGCCATCTGGGAGACACTCTGCCAACACCCAGATGTTTGCATCCTTCTGTACAATTTACCCAATCAATGCAACATCAGGTTGTCCTGGGTGGGTGGGAGAGTGAAAGCATGGGAAGAAGGGAATAGGGCTTTCCTTGAAGGGGAAAGTCACTAGTCCTGTGCCTTCACAAGGGAAAATCCTATCATTGCTCCATGTCTGCAGTCTATTAGCTCATAGTAACCCTGGGAAACAACGCTGAATTCTCTCAGTGAAAACATATGAAAAGGTAGAAACTTCCCATGCATGTGTCAGTATAATCATTCTGCCAGAAACAGTAGCAGATTTAACTACCCAGAGGTTTTCCTTACAGCTGGTGAACTGTGCTGGCTTCTGCCCCAGCTGTGCAAGCCAGGTACCCCAGCTGGGTGTCTGGAGGAGATGGCACTGCCCCTCAAAAGCAGGTGGGAGCCTTTGGCCTTGACAGAGTAATGGTTGTGCTCAGGGCAGGGAGAGCAAATGTTGAGATGGGGCTGGGAATTGAAGCCAAAGACTGACTGAAGGAAGAGCTGGCACATCTAGGAGCTAGGGCATAGCCAAGGTGGGAAAGGCCAAGATGAAGCACGATGCAGGGAAAGTTCTGAGCAGCCCTTCGGATGTGCTGAAGTCTAGACTAAATATCGTAATGAGACTCTGCATTTTGCTTGAATCCACAAGCACCTCTGTGGGGTGTTCTTGGCAGAAGTTAGGCTGTCTTGGATACATGGCTACGACTATACACATGCTTGGTTGATTTATGATGCATACCACTATAGCATAATTCAGTTCCAAGGGTTAAAAATAGCAGAGTCCCTTCCACAATATTCACTGTGCAAAGGAGTGGTGGGATGCAAGCACACTTGTAACACAGAGCATGAGTCTTTTTGCACCTCCCAATCACAGATGTTTGCCATCACAATGCCCTCTTTTCCTTTTCCCAGCTTGTTCCCTCATATTCATTCTCTGCCTTGGAGGGCCCTTCCTATCACTGCTGTCTCAGATCTACTGCTTCTCTTAGTTCTGACACATGCAGCTCCAGTGCTAACAGCCACATTATCTTCTCTGTACTATCATCATGCCATGCCTGATGTATCATCTCTGACCATCCACCTCTGCTAGATCCCCATAATTCACACGTAGCCTTCTCAGGTCTTTTTAATCAGCTATGTTAATTAAAACTTGTCAGAGACCAGGTAAATTATTACATATTGTAGCTCTCTGACTACTCTTCTTGTTTCAGTGCCAAACAGCAGACAGTGCCTGAGGTAGCCCACGGTGAGGCCTCAGTAAAGACTGTGTTCCAGGTTTATGTTTCTCGGTATTTACTAAGAAATGCAGGAAGTCTACTCCAACTGACAACAAAAAGCAGAGAAGGACAGGAAAGAAGAGTCTGTTGTGAATTTGGGTGGGGGAGTTCAAAGAATTTGAGGTTTCAAGACAATAGTCTTTTTGGTTCAGAACACATTACAGAGAAGTCACAAATACTGGATCAGAACTCAGTTTAGAGGCAGATTGTGAAAGATCCTTGGAAGATACATAAAAAAGTAGAGGGAAAAAGTTGCCTCAAAAGGATGAGGAAGAGGATGCCTGTATAGAAGATTTTCCAGTGGAATCTGACAGCAACATAATGTGGGGTAGAGAGCACGTCCTAATTCTCCAAATCTCTCACAGCAGTAACCAGAGCTGGGCATCTTTCCATAAAAGGCAAACAAACACATAAACATAAAGGCAGAGCCACCACTCAGTGAATGATTTTTGGACAGGTATTTGCCTGTATCAGCCAGAATTCCACTGGTGCTCTTTTTCCATTACATCCTATGTACCAAGCTTAAATGGACTGCACTTAGGAAAAAGAAAAATGTCAATCTTTTCCTAAATAGCTCACTTTTCTGTAAATCCCAATATGAAGATGGCCAGAAGGTTCACTAGGGAGAGAAGCGAGACACTGCTGTCTTCCTACTCCCCAGTGGCTGAGCTCTTCTGCCTCACAGCCAGCCTGCTGCTGCAGCAGCTCGTTCAAAGCTGAGGAACTCCCACTGGTGATGCTGGCACACTTGGGTCCCAGCGAGGAGAACTGCCTGCTACAGATGCATCAGTGCAGCCGGCTCAGTAGCACATTTTCCCGGGAGGTGCTAAGACTGGTTGGGACAGTAAATAATTAGCTTTTCTGCCTTTGGCCATAGAAATGATAATGAATTTTTAAGCAATGAGAGTGATTGAAGAAATTTCTGTTTGCTTTCTTTTAGTTGTGTTGCAAAGTTTAGCTTCAAGAAGGAAAATACCCTCAGAGGAGATTGACAGACAGGTGGAAAAATACAAAGATGCTAAGAGATCAGAAGAAATTCAGTGAGCATTAAAAGCTGGGGGAGAAGGTCCTGATAAAGGGGGATGACTTTCATAACAAAGGAATGATATTTCTTGTTCAGTCCTTCCTTTATCTGATAACAGGCTATTCCCTGAGAAAGTTGGCTCCTGGGAAGTTAGTTTCAAGCAGAAGTTGAACATGAAAGTTCATTTTTTGGAAGCAGTTACTTTCTCTTAATTTATTTATTTTTGTAAATTTATCCTAGTCTTGATTTTTATTTTTTTTTTAATTAACAGAATGCTGAAAGATGCTGTAGAGAGAAGTTGTCTCTATTAAGACACACAGGATTTAATCTCAGAAGTATACTACCTCCCCCATGGCCTGCTCAAGGCTGCCTGCTTATGCCTCCTCTGTTGATGGCAGTTCTTCCTCCAGCACTCTTGTCCTCTCTGGCAGACTGGCAGTAAGGGGTCCCCTGATGCCACATTTTGCAGTCTTGGCTCTTGATCAACCTACTTGGCACAGCAATGAACCTGGAGGTACTTCATGTTTTGCACACAATGCCTCACACTTGTTAACTTTATATCTTGCCTTGTCAAGTGAAATCAATATTGATAATAATAAATCCATTAGCAATTAATTATAAATGAATCATCATTCCTTGAAAAATACTTCTAAGGTAAAAACCACGGTAAGACATTTTCTAAAGGTTCCCTGTTTACCTCCTCTATTGCATAAATGTTTTTTAATGGTCTTAAAACCCTTACTAAAACATTCAGTTTTTTCAGCTGTTCCTCCATTTTGCCCTTGACCCACCAACTGGCTGGGTCAGAAGGCACCATTCCCCAGATGATATTAATCCTACTGTTATACAAGCACAGCAAATACCACACTCCTTCTGTTGTTGCAAACAGGGCTGCAAATCTGACCACAGAATGGTGGTTGATGCACGCTGACAAGCCTGATACCACATAACATCAGATGAATGTGCATTGAAAATTTCCTCAGGGTGGCAGTGAGGGCCCAGAACAATTTGTCTGAGGTGTGATACCTAAAACATGCAACTGTATTATCCCACCATGGCACCATGAACCATTTCCCCTACTGGAAAGACTGGATTGGTTGTGATTGCAGATTGGGGATTTCTTTCAAACCAGTGGAAGAAGCTGAATGAGGCTCTTCCAAGACCTTCAAGCAGGAGACCAAAGCATAATTTACATCTCATGGAGGAAAGTTAAGAGGATGAACAAAGGGGAAAGAATGGGAAACTTTGCGCAGCTGTATGGCTTTAAAAATTCTTCCCAAAAAAAGCTGACACAGGGAAGACTCAATTTCTTACTGTTGAAATGACACCAGGGTGACTGGAGTTACCAGTTAGAAAAAGCAATTACTCGTTTACCCAGCTCAAATCTTTTCCTTTCAAAGTCCTTCTTCATAAATTTATAAGGCTGTAAGTCTTGGAAAGAATCTTCTGCAATCATTTTGTCCTATGCCTTCCCATGAGACAGAATAAGGTTTAGCCACCTCCTCCCTGTAAAGTGTTGGTCTAAGATGTTCTCAAATCTGCCAATGCAAGAGCTCAATATCCAGCCAAAACCTAGTTCCCAAAGTGTAGCTTAACTTTTTTTTTGCTGCAAGTGACGTTGACTTATTTTTATCCTTCTCACAGTGGCCATGGAAAACAAATGATGGCTGTCTTCTCTAAAGCAATTGTTTACATATTGAAAAACTCATACGTTTTCCCCCATAGTCTTTTCCTCTAGACTAAACAAACTCAGTTTCTTTAACATTTCCTCATCACTCATGTTTTATAAAACTTTTATCATTACTGCTGCTTTCTTCTGGACAGTCTCCAATTCATCTACATCCTCAACTCTGCTGGGCCCTGGCTGGCCATAGCTGACAATCTGTTGCTAAGAAAAATGGCACACTTCTGAGTGAGATGTTAGAGATCTGTTTCCAGATTTTGCACTTTTCCATTGTAGTTATAAGCATTTTAGTTTCTGTTAGTACTGATAAATATACATATATAGATACACACATATACAATAAAACAAAAAAACCAACACAAATTCTTGAAGATGATTTGTCAGTTTTGCACTTCAGTGACCACTATCCTTATAAAACATTATATGTGTTCCATGGTACCTTCTCCACTCAGCAGAATGGCTACTGAGGCAGTCACAGGCCTTGCAGTCGGCAACCCTTATAGAAGAGCTTCTTACAAGGCAATGTAATTAAAGTCAGCATTCAAAGCACTTCAAAGAATCAAAAGACCTACCAGCCCCCAAAGAGAGGCAGAATCAAAGAGCCTGGCATGGAAAGAAACCCAGCAACCCTGAAGGCATGAGTAACCAATGTAAAGAGATTACATGCTAAGAGAGGGGAAATAGGGGAGGAACTAATGGCATCAACAGTTGAAGAACAAGCAAATTCAGGAGACTTCAAAAAGAGAGTAACTGGGCTACCAAATTTTATATTTTATAAATATTTGGGATAAGGAGGAACATGTGTAGTTAGAGTGTCCAGGCTTGGTTTAATCCAGACCATGGAAAGCATTGGGTGTTTCCTCCTTGGTATCAGTCGTGGCTACCAGCAAACACTGAGGTAGTTTTGAGTGGTCCCACACTCACAGTCAAATCAGAAACACACTATTGCCTTCTTGCTAAGCTTAGAAAAGGGACTGTAAACTCAAAAGCCCACCTGATTTATAGATTGGTATCAGCTACAAACCCCATCACATCAATATCCTTAAGATGTTGTAGCTGCTATCATGAAGCTTGCAACTTTTGCTGGTAGGTTGTTGACTCAAGAGGAGCACACACCTCAAGAACAGTCTCATTTCCAAAGATTTCTTTTTATTCTGTGGGCTGACTGAGGTTGCACAAAATTCTCAGCAAAATACAGAGTAGGCAGCTCATACCTGATTTGAACTCTTTGTCAAAGACTCTCCTTGACTTCCTCTTTGCAGCAAATTCATGGATCCCTCCGCATAAATTCAGGCATCTGTTCACTAAGCTAAGCAACAGCTTTATCACCCATATTTTGGGTCCTTCTGTATTTCTAATAACTTTAGGAGAGAAATACAAATCCCACGTTGTCTACATCATGAAGTTCTTTTCAATGGTAGAACTGGGACCAACTCATCCTAAGCGTGAAACTAACAAAAAAGAATTTGGTGCAATTAATTTAGCAAGCTTTCAGTCTGATGATGCTTATTTAACCAATGTGGATGAAAGCAAAATTTCCCCACAGCCCCTTCTAAACACCTCAACTAAGAAAATAAGCATGAGTGTGGTAAAGAGCATGTTGATACCCCAAGGGACCAGAGAAAGTGCAGCAACAGAGTGCCTTATACAGAAGGGGGAGTGTTAAGCATGTTTAAACCAAACACTTCTTTCCCTTTCCTTTGGGATACAACTATTTCCCATGGAAACTAAGGCTGTGCCCCTACATGTGTAGCCTGGGGAGAGATGCTTTGATGTGAAAGAGAATCCTGGTAAAGTACCGGATGCAGAAGCCAATGTGGAAATAGGAGGGACTTCCACAAGCAGGAAAGAGCATTGTCCCAGAGGGGCTTCCATCACCCCCCCTAGGTCATCACTCAGACTGTCTGGCTAGTTTCCTCCTGATGGTCACTTTGCCATAAGGAAAGTCTTGTCTCAGACATGGGGCAGAAGTTTATAACTTTTCCCTTACTTTAGACAGCTAAATGAATGTGAGATTTTATGACACAATCTAGATATAAAAAACTAAATTGAAAATGCCACAAATTATAAACCAAACTCTGCTTTTAAGTGTACAACAGAAAACTTGGAGAAATCATGAGAACTTCAGAAAAGTAGAAGTGCTGCAAATTTAATTTAATCTAGGGAAAAGGGAGAGTGATTTGACTCTGTAAATTTTTAGGAGTAATGGAAAGAAATTAACATGAGAATCAGCATGAAAGTCTTACAAGTGTGTACACTCATATGCTATTGGAGCTTCATGATTTATATGAAGGGAACCTCCACAAAGTGTGCAGATGATTTGCTTTAGGTTATTGGTAGAATAGTTTCCAAGGCAGATGGTGTGGGGGATCTGCATGTGAACACTTACCTGGTATTGCAGGACTCACAGCCCAAGAGGAGCCTGTTCTAGAGATTAAACGTTCTATGAAGATTCTCCCATCTTGTTCTTTAAAAGAGCCAAACATTATTCTCTGCTTTCTTCACCCATCACTGAGATGAGTGCTAGTCATGGCCTAAACTCCACCAGTGAGCTTAAACAGAGAGCACTGCTAGTGCTACCATGTGACATAGAAGGATCATAAGTCCTCCTGCATGCCCATGAGCAGATTATGATCACATGCGAAATCTGTTCAGCAGCACCAAAAGAGAGCATGAACCATGATAACTTGTTGTTGTACAATAAGTCCCTCTTCACCCTCCAGATTTTCACCATTGTCAAGGTTCTTGTGGTTCATACTGCTTTACCCCATGTTCTTAAAGATAAATAGAATATTGGCATATGGATCTCTAAACAACATCTCTGCCTGAAGATATGGGGAGCTGGAGGAGGTCAGAGTTCCTGAAAATTCAGCCACAGGATCAACATCACAACTAAATCTTTGTGGTCACAGCGAGATTTGATGTCCAGCTGACCACTCAAAGTCCTTTGAAATAAGACTCAGAGCCAGAAGAAACTCCAAGCCCTCCTGTGCAAGGACTGGTTTCCTCTCTCTCTTTAGTGGGAGTAAGAGTATTTTACTCTTACATAGGGAGCCCTGAGGTGTATTTAATTAATGCTCATTATGAACACTGAAAAGAGGTTGAGACGTAAACATTATTATAGCTTCAAAGCCTGTGTGAAGCACTCAGGTTTTGCTCAGCTCTCTTATGCTGGCAGAGTTCTTACTGACCTCCAGACAATCCAAATATGTGGAACAAAGTGTTCAGAATTTGGCCCATGATGTACCTGTCTCTCTCCTGGGCTGGACTTTGCTCTAATCCATCCTACATTCTTTGAGTCTCATTTATGCATTGACTAAAGCACCAAGGGCCTTAGAGGTGTTGCTCCACTAGTAATGCTTCTCATTCAAACATTGCTCACTATCAAATAGTCTAGCCCTATTAATAATAACCATAAAGAGAACAGGGAAAGAGGAGACAAGAAGTAGATTCAGTTTAATAAGATTTTTCTTTCACCCAAGTTTTATGTTCCTTTCTTTTATCTTTTTATCAAGGCAACTGTATTCCGAAAAGCCTGAGGGTACAATAAACAACAGAAGGTGATGCAATGGCTGCTCATTATTGCTTGATGGGTGAATCATCCTACTGGCTGTTATCTGCATTATTAGAACGGAACACTCGAGGGCTGCATTGAACATGGGCCACAAAATGTAATGCTGCACTAATATCATGATGTGACACGTCAGTCTCTTTATTTCTAGATGAATTTCCTTTCAATTGCACATAGATAAAATCACAAGAAAGGGTGCCCACGGGATATATTAAAAATTATACCTGGGCCTTATTTTTAACAAAGCTCAGTTGGTACTGACTGGCCAAATCCAGCAACCTGTGCTTACACTAGTGAGCAGCTATTCATGCAAAAAATTCCATTGTTTCATCAGGGCATCTCAGGCAAGGGACTGCCCCCTTTTCAGAATTAGTACTGAGGTTTTTTCCTACACCACCCTGCTGTTTTACACAAAATGCCACATCCTACTTAGTTTTTATGGTATACTAGGGTACTCTTTTGTGTTCTTTTTTTTTTTTTCTGGGTTTTATGAATATTGTGCTACTGGGACTAAACTGAGAATGAAATGTTTCCACAAACAATATACGAGCATTAAAAAATGTCAATGTAAATGTATTTACCAAAACCAAAATTACTTTTTGTCTTTCTCACACATGATGCCTAGTCTACGTGAAGACCTCCATAATTGAGATACTAAAATCTGCCTTGCATGGCAGAAGAGGCTGTTCTATGGGTTTGTACCTGAGGTTCTCTAACCAAATGACACTGTTGACATAAAAATACTAACTTTTGGTGTTAACTATACAATTTAGCAGTCGTGATATTCTTTTGGGTTGGGTATTTAATTATACTGACCTATTGTCTTGCATCTGGAGTCAGTGAAAACACTTCAAGTCCTTCAGGAAACAGGCACAGAGACAGCAAAGAAAATTTGTGACTTTAGGAAGTGCTTCTGCCGAGTTGTCTCTAGCCAGCCTCTGCAAACCAGATCTTGTTTACTCCACAGTATTTTGTGGTATTTTTTCCCCTTTGTTTCTTGCAAGTCTTTGTGCGCCTTTTCCCAAACCAAAGCTTTCAGGGTTTGAATTAACAACTGCAGTACTGTCAGCTGTCCCCTGGGAGGGGGATGTGGTGCTGCATGGCTGTAATCAGACCACAGAGTGCCTAGAGCAGAAAGAGAGGCTTACACTTCATGCTGAGCTATCTGTGAAGAATAAGAAATCAGGACAGCATGGATTTAATGAACTTACACTCTTGCTTAGAGACAAGACCCACTGCACTGTCCAGTATTCACACAAGGACATCTTCCCTCTGCACCAGGGAAGAGATTTGTAACAGCAAAGGTATCTAAAAGACTTCATTAGTCATGTAACCAATGAAGGAAATTAAGATGACACTCACAGCTGTCTGGCCCAAACCAGCCATGCAGTGGTAGAGTAAGGCAGGGCCACAGCACTAGGGCGGTAGCAACCTAAGGCAGTCCAGCAGCCCACAGGTAAATGGAGTGGTTGTGCCAGCTTGGTCAGATCTCCCCATGCAGGGGCTAGCAACTGCAGAAAAGCCCAGGATGGGGTTACGTTTGGTTGTTTGAAGATCTGTTGGCCAGCCTTTCCCTTCTGTGAATAACACATCCCTAAAGGAGCAGCACAAAGTCATGGAATCATACAATCATTTAGTTTGGAAGAGACCTTTAAGATCATCAAGTCCAAACATTAACGGAGCACTGCCAAATACACCACTAAATCATGATCCCATGTCTTAAAAAACCCTCCAGGAATGGTCTCCACCACTTCTCTGGGTGCCTTTTTCTAACTTTTCCTTACTCTGACTACAAGAAATATGCAAGTTTTCATCAACACTAGTGATTCCCCTGTTTCTGTTGCTAAACTCAGTACTACATTTTCACAGCTTCTTGGATTTTGCTGTGTAAGGCATTATCCACCAGCTCCCCAGCCTCCTCACTGCACCCCTTCTCGCACCACTAAGAGCTCAGAACCATGGCCAACAGGACCAACTCATATTTCACTTGGTGCCAAGGGCAACTTGAGCTCCCTTCCAGTTTCTTTTTACCAGATTCAATAAAGTCAAGCTCCCACATTGAACACAAACTATTGGGGCTGAACACACACCTCAAAGTTTCCAGGAGAAATTCACCACTTCAGAAATCACGCTCTATTAAACTGACCCCACCACAAGAGATAAAATGTCCTTGAGCACTTACACATTCCTCTTGAGCCTTCACCCAGCCCGAGGCAGAGGCAGGGCTGGGGACTCAGGCAGGGCTGTGCCCCATCCCCACAGCTGGTGCCACCACACCGTGCACCCAGACAGGCCCAATGGCCACCTCAAGCAAAGGGCAGAAACAAGGCCAGAGTGAAGCTCAGCCATGATACAGCGATCATCTTCATCTGGACGGTACAGCATAGACTATATTTGGAGGCCAGGATGTGACTGTCTGTGCCTGCCCACTGCCTGAGTTCCTTTCAGCTGCATGCTTTGAAGACTGATTTGCCCTTTACATTTTGATTTGATGTCCAGTGGACAAAGAAAGTTCTCAGAGGCAAGCCTTTTCTGCCCTTTGCCATTAATATTTCTCACTCTCTTTTGCTTTAAAAGATTTGCAATGATGGCAATGAATGCTTACACATTAGAGGCAAGTGAAACCACTAAATTTAAAAAAAAACCCCAGAAACCCGTTGTGATTTTTTTAAGCTGTTTTTTTTCTATGAAGGAGTGTGTCTAAGATGAAAGATATAACTGTTATTGTAAGGTATTCTCCATTTTGAATCCAGGAAGCTGAGCGGTCTCTTTGTTCATCCAGCTACTGCTGCTGATAGAGACAAAGCAAGCCATGCGTCTACACAGTTTTATGTTGATTTGCTTTTCTTAGACAAAAGCTTTTCTAATGGGTGGGGTCGGTCAACAAGGATGGAGGAAGAGGGATTTGCAGTTACACCTGAACTGCCTTCTGTGTGCCCTTGGTCAGCTTTCATCTACTTCATTGCTGTGTACATTAGGCTATGACAAAATCAGTCCAGAGAGAGAGGGGAGGAAATCCCAGAATAATGCCAACATCCTGGGAGAAACCTTGCCCATGAAGATAGGGAGCAGCAAAGAACCCCTGACCTGATACACCATCCAGCCTCTCCAGCTGCAGGGTGTTGGGTGTCAGTTAAAAACAAAAGAGATACTGATAGTTGTTCCCCTTCTCCCTCCATTTTAATGAAACTTCATATGGAAAATTGCAAAACTGTTGACTGGCTCTGTGACTGGGGAAGATATTTTTGTAAATGGGGCCAAAGATTTTTTTCCTTGTTAATTCTCAAGAGTTCAAAGGTTAGTTGAGGTTTCAACCTGTGATAAATTTCAAACAATTCTAAGGAAACATGGGTTCAAAATCTTCTGGAAGAAAACTTGAGAAAGAAGATTTGGTGGCAGTTTGAGAAAATGAGTGGATTTCACTTACTCAGATATGCTACTGAGGTTTTTTCCTACACTTCAACATTTTTTGCATCTACTTTAAAAATAGAGTAGAATTGATTGTACAAACTACATTGTATTTACATTAAATAAATGTTGTGCAGTAGGCAAAAATAATAATAATATAAAAGCCAAAATAGGAATGAGGCGAGTTAATTGCATGGCAAGAAAAGACAGGAAAGTCCCATGGAAACAGAAGCAATGCAATGCTGTCCCTGCACTCTCTGACCTGAGTCCAGAGACATGTGTTAACAGCAAACACCGCAGCCTGAGGCAGAAAAATGTGATGTGGTTGACAAAACTGTGGCATGACTAAAGACAGAGCATGTGAATTGTATTTATGTACTAGTCTCTGAAGTGGAGAGCATATTGTCAAGCAGCCTGAGGGAGCTGTATCATATGTAGCTCCATGTGCAGCATGGTATAGCTGTATCCCATTAAGATGCTAGTAGCAGAATATATTAAATATCCTCTTGAAGGCTAAGGATCCAATCCTCCTGCACTGAAATCAATACAATTTTTGCAATTTATTTTTAATGGGAAGAGAGTCAAACCCTTTCAGCTGCTACTCTTCTGAAGGATTCACATGCATACACAAGAACCAGTAAAACTAGCAGAGAGCTACGTGTTTTGCACTCCCAAAAATGCCCATCCATGGTCATATCACAATGACTAAGGGTAGGCTTGTCTGGCAACAGATCCACGACTGCTCTGCCTGGACTCCACCCAAAAGCCGAGAGACCCATTCACAGAGCAAAAGCTGTCTAATGCTCTCTTTCAGAACAAGAAGACCAGCCTAAAGCACAGAAATTTGTTTTCTGATTGCAATATACACCTAGATGTATCCTAAAAGATGGTAGTATTTTATAGTCTGCTGTTAGAAAAGCCATTGTGTGCTGTCTTCATTCACTCCCTCCACAACGTTTCTTTTTTCTTTTTTTTTTATCATCTTCATAGCTCACCTCCAGCTAAATAACTTGTGTGTATGATTCTGTTTCCAGATCTCTCAGGAAATACACGGAGCCAGAGAAGTAATCAGACTTCTCTGACTTCCTGTTCTGTTTCTTGAGGAGAACAGGCTGGGTCCTGTTCAGCCTTCCCCTGGGAAAACAGAGAGGATTGCTGATGGTGGTGGAGCTAAATGAAGGTAAAATATCAACACCCAAGAAAAAGTGATTCATGGAGGGGATTCTGGGCTAAAAATATGGGGCACATTTTTAAAAAGCCAGCTGTTGGCTTACAGAGAAGTTTCATTTAAGCACAATGCACAATGGTTAAGTTTTCCATTTGAAATTAACTTCAAAATAAAACTCAGTGTATCCTGAAGGCTCGGAAGTCCTGTTGGCACATTAAAAAAATGCCATTAATATAAAAAAAATCCCACAATGTGTAGTGGCTCATGGCCAGGTGCTGGAGGTGGACAACAGTGGTCCTCTTCACTGATGGTGGTGTCCTAAATAATAGCTTGGCTTCAAAAGAGAGGTTCTGAAGGAGCCAGCTCTGGATCCTGCAGGATTTAGACCTCAGTGTTCCCTTGGGAGAGTGCTGCAGCAGAGCACACTGCTTCTGGCCACAGCACAGCAAGCAGGAGTGTGCTGCTTAACAAATGATCTTACTGCAATGCTTCATGAACATCACCAGCTCTGTACAGGTAAAGCAGGATGAATTTCTCTTGAAGGCCACAGAAACAGATTTTAGGTAACTGCTTGTTAATCCCATTCCCTTAACCAACCCAAGAGTGGCCCATAGAGGTGAGGCCAAACAGGGTCAGGAAAATACAGACAGTTTGTACAATCGCTTCAGATGGAGGCAGCTTATTTTTGTTCCTGCTGATTCAAAGGACAATTTGTACAACCCCAGTGATGAACTTCCCCTTTTTAATTTGCCTATACCTTATACCAAGCACAGACCCAGAATGTATCAGGGCATGTCAAATTAAAGAAAAACTGGCCAGTATATGAGCTGAACACTATATATATTTTGTGTGTATATATATATACACACTCACACAATAGTGATTCTTTCTCTGCACCTCCAGGGTTCTCATCTAGGCCTGGGGCAAGAGAGCTGATTGCACACAAGACTTTCTCTTTGTTGGAGTGGAAGAAGCATCTGTGCAATAGAGATACAGGGAAAGTGCATCTATCTGCAACTCCTGCCATAAAAGCATTCATGCATGTTTTGTATAGGACTAGGATGCACAAGCTCGCCTGATGCACTTATTCCATCACCTTTCACACCTCTGCTTCTGGGAAGAACAGGCAGGACTGGTAGAGCTCAGGAGAGCTGACTCAGAACAGGTCCTGGCTGGGCACAGTGCGAGTACTGCAGTTCCTTAGAGCCCACCGCCAGACCTGCCCAGAGCTGTTGCTGTTGTTGGCAAGAGGCATTTCCTGACAATTTGTGGCCTGGCTCTTCAGTCTTTGTAAAGAACAACAGACTGCTCCATTTTTGCTATGCAAGGACAGCAGACACATCTCACTCTTTCACAACCATCTCCACAGCCTTGGAGCTCCACTGCAAGATCTCAGATAGGGTCGTAGTTCTGTGACCTGGATATGTTGGTCTTACTGACATCCACACTTTTGGGATACTTTCTGAGAGATAGATATATATTTCCTATAATTCAAGCAGATACAAAACCTGTAGCATGATACAGAGATCACAGGAAGAAATGCAGCACAGAAGGGGTTCAAGGTTTTGAACTTCCCTCTGTAAAGCATCAAAGGGAAAAATCTAGAACTTGAAATCAGAAATAGCATAGACTTACCAAGACAGTAAACCACTGAGGCAAAGAGAATGGCTGACCTGAGAGCCTGCAGTGTCACAGGAAGTCCTCAAATAGTCCAAACAGCAGGAAGGGATCACATATAAACAAATGCTGACCAATGGCATTACAAAACATGGAGAAATGCCCTAAATTCACCAAAAGAACAAGGTGGCAAGACCTGCAGACTGAAAATGCCCACATTCAAACTTCCTGCTTGGAGTGAAAAGTGTTTCACCCACTGCTGGTGCCATCATTTGGATCTTCCCAACACGTAAGTGAAATATTGTCTGAACACTCCCACATGAAAGTAAAATAATTTCCAAGCATTTTCATATTTTCTGTGTTATTAAAAATACTTTTAAATATATCCACAATAATTTGATTCCAAAGAGACAAAATCATTCCTGAGTTATTTCTACCAGAAATATTTATTCTAGAAACAATACCTTTTCACCTGTAGTTCTTAAATTTCTAGATTCTAAGTTGTACAGGTTGCTGTAAACTTTCTTAATTTAGTTGTTTTGGCTGTTTTTATCCATGTCTCAAATATTCTTTTTTTTTTTTTTCTGTTTGGTTTGAATAATTTTACTTGAAGTTATTTTCTTTTAAAAAGCCCCAGGAGAATCCTCTTTTTAAAATGTGAAGTTCTCACTTTTGTTCCTCTGAGAAAATGTTTCTCCTCAGTTGACAATTACAATTTTTACTTCCTTTTAAAATTTCTTGCCTCCAACTGATTTGGCCCATAACTTTTTGAGAGAGGCATCAGCTGTCCTCTCTCAGCACTACCACCAGGGCTGGAAATAACCATGGGAAGCTTGGATTTGTCATGCTGCACTAAAACAAGCAGTGTTCTCTAGACCACCAGGGCCAGGGTGGTCTCCAGTCAGCTGGGGTTTCAACACATCTTTGAATGGTGATGGAGAGGCCACCATCTAAAGAACACTTCATGTGGCTTCCTATACATCTTACCTTTCCTCAGTGTAGGAAGAGAACAGATAACTCTATCAGGCCGCAAATATTTAATAAACAGCATTTTTGTCCATTACAGTTGTGGCACTAAAAAAAAAAAAATCAGCATGCATTGCTCATTTTTTACCTCAAAACACTGACTGTGATCTTGATGTTTGATTTTGTGGGAAGCTGTTTGAGCTAGGATGAGCACAGGGAGCAGGTTTCAATTTTGTTAGGCTCACACATAAGAAAACTGCTCCTACCACATCAGATCTCTGGCAGCAGAGACTGTATCGTACATCTAAGTGAGGAAACAGAGGGTGAGTTGGACTTTGCTTCTACAAATGGAGCTGTGCAGATGGCACAGTGCTTACAAAAAGGCAGGAATATTGTCTTTTGATCTCAGTAGGAGGGTGGGGACAAGGAGGGGGAAATCTGATATTACCCACAAGCTGGGGAAAGTTTTAAATCTCTCACTCAAACAGGCAAAGTATTTGCTGCTGGGTTTCTGCTTTTATCCTTCTCATCACCAATATTAGCTCCTGATGCCTCCTTGATTTTTTTCCTCAATGAATTTGCAGTAATATAGAAAATAAGGTTTAAGACACATGGGAAGAGATGAGTGAACTCCATTCTTAAATTATAAACTCTATTAGAAAAAGAAAGACTTCTAAAAGCATTAGCCAGCAAAACATATTTTACTAATATTAATTGTTCCTTTCCATGAATAATAATTTAAAAAACCCTAGAGCAGAGCAAAATTTCTGATTGGATAAGTGGGAGATTTGTTTGGGCTTGGCCAAAAATTTATGAATCAACAAAGCTGATTTAATTCAGTGAAAGCAATGGATTTAAGATACATATTTGATAAAGCATCTGTTGGAAGAAGAATATGCCTTCTCTGCTCAGTTTAACCACAATAGCAAATAGCTGTACTGAAGTCAGTAATATTGCACAGAAAATTATTACAAGAATGACAGAGCTCATTCGATGCAGTTTTGTAATCTGTTGAAAGAAACATCCTGAAACCAAGTCAGATAAGTAAAGAAAATAAACAAGCAAACAAAATATGTCTCAATGGGGCAAGACGCCTTTTTATGAAAAATACTGCTTTTATATATTTTTTTATGTTTTTTGAAAACCTGAGAACAATTTTAAGCACAAAATACCATTGTTCTTACAGGTTTTAAAAACCTTGCAATTCTCCAAGGAAATTTTGGGAAATTTTGTTTTTATTTCTTGTCAAATACTATAGTGAAACTATCTTCTAAAGTAAATCCTAATAGTTTAAAAGACCAGTTTGTTTACGTGTGTGTGTGTGTCTCACAGAAAGAAGGAAGAGCCTTCTGAGAGCAATGCCAATTACTCAGCAGATGAGCAATTCCCACGCCCCACTAATATAATAGCAAACAGAGGACTTGTGCTTGGCCCCTGAGCAAGGTAGGCAGGTGTAACATGCCTTTTTTTATTATATATTTCCAGTCCTACCAGCTGTATCTTCATTGTCATGGAAGATAATACGATTTTTTTTTCCTAACCTACACTGCAAAAGATAGATGAAAACCTAAAAGCAGCCTTTCTTGATTTATAGGGTCTCAAACCCTTTGGCCACGTTTGTCACTTAAGAAAAAAGTCATTTAACTTCTGTGTAAAGTTACATGTTAGAAAGAGAGAGGGAAAGAAGGCTTTCATATGTCACAAAGCCCTTTACATTTAAAGCAGAAGAAAACCTCATCAATATTCAAAATTTCTTCTGTGTGTACAGTAAACAGGCTGATATTTATATGCCAAATCAGCAGAAGGGGTGGAAAAAGCTGAAGAACAGTGTGTGAAACCGTTACCAGAAATCCCATTCATACAGATAGAATAGCATGGATGAGCTGACTTTGTGGGGCTTTTGCATTAATTGGCTGTGACACTAGATATAATGCTCAGTTGCAGAGACTGGTGTTGACTCTCCTAAAAGTTTGCATATTTAATCCAAATCCTCAAAAGAGAAAGCTTTATACATGACCTGGACTTAGAACACGCGAAAAATTCTGCATGCAAGTTTCTCTGGTTTGTGAATATTTTTGTTGAGTTTTTTTTTTCAGTAAGTGAGAAACTAAGTAAGTGAAAGATGCATGAAAGGATTAGAAAAATGCAAAACCTGCAATGTGTATTTATGGTGCAGGATGTCTAGTTCTTCACGGAAAATAAGAAGCCAATTTTATCTCTTGGGCTGGAACTACTATCTGTAGATGATTCTCTCTTTCTCCTCACTGACTACAGAGGGAGCCAAGTTTCCTCAGTTAGTTTAGGTAAATGTCTGAACTTTTGTAGCTTAAATTCCTCTAAAATTTTTAATGCTGAGAGCATAAGCAAACAAAAAGCTTAATTCCCTTCAATTTTGCAATAATTTTGGTGATACAACCTTTTCTGTGTGGAAGTGAAATCTTCAGTTTGTCTGTTGCTCCTCTTAACGTGTTTCAATGTTTACAGCTCAGAAGTTTGTGTACATTTCTGATGCCAAATAAAGAGCAATAACAAAGGATCCTAATGCAGTTAGCAGTAGCAACAGCTCGAAAAAGTAATCACGAAGAGTGAATATAGTAAATTAAAAGCAATAGAAGTGTCAGCTAAAGTTGATTTAAATCAATGAAATTTAAAAATCTATGAAAGCAGTAAATCTGTGTGCATCTGGGGAATCACTTACTAAATTTTCTGTGCTTGCTTTTCTCCACGCTTACAGCTTCCAGAAGAAACTCGATGATACTCTGCATGCAGAAAGCCATTTCTGAAGGACATCAACACAAAGACCATTGTGGTGGCAAACACCTAAGGCTGTGATGTTCCACATCTTCACATAAAGCTCTGCTAGAGGAGACCTGTACTGCAAAATAATTGCCAAGACCTGTACAAGCTTCCAGTCAGTCACATCCTGGTGAGGAAGGACAAATGGGTCAGCCCCATTCACAAACAACCACAGCAGCCCAGCTTCCCAGACCACATAGGCTGCAAGTGTTACAAGACCAAATGCTCCAGATCCCTTGGGATATGGTGAGAGATGAATACCTCATCTGCCTTTCCTTATTAGCACTTTGAACACATGCACTAGGGTGAGATCATGCTTGAGGAAACTGCAAAAGGTGGCACAGTGAGTGCTTTTCTCCAAGGAAGGAAGACATTTGGTGGACTATTAACTATTTACTTCACTTTGCTGCAAATGGGAAGAATCACAGATGGATCCTATTGATGTGACTTCTTCCCAGATTTCTTTAGCGTAACAACTTTACCACTCAGTTCCTTTAAATTTTACTGTATTTTTTGATAGAAGTAAGGCTTTTTAAGACCAAATAATCTTCTGAGATGTGAGACACCTTTTCAACAAAAAGTACAATCAAATCTTAGCACACTTCCACAGATATTTCAGTCTTTCTGGCTTAGCATATGAATGACATAACAATTTTTCACTAGTTCTGAGCTGCCCTGGGGTAGTAAGTCTGACTCTGCACAAATAGTAAAAGTGTTCACCCTTGAGATCAGACCAATGTGACACAAAAAAAGAGGCAACAATGCGTTTTACACCAATTTTGACATCATGATTATGTCAGAAAAGTAACACGTGCCACTGACAACGAAAGCTGTAGGAGACAGACAAGATGCACGTGCCTGGGATGGTCTCTGAAGACAGATTGCTAGACATGTTCCTATCAAACCTTACCCCATCAGTTTGTTAAGACTGATAATTAAAAATTACATGTAACCTTCTGTGGTGTAGGAGTTAACCAGAAGAAATGTTATTATCAAAATCCATGCTTATGAACTAGATTTGAGTGTCCACCTGCTCTAGTCAGGTACCACTCCTCTGCTCATACTGCCTTGGCTGGAATGTGAAACACTGTGTATTTGGGAAAAGAAGTTCATTTAACTTTCACTTAAGGAAAAACTTTGGGAATAGTGACATCAGCTGAGCACCTGCTCTTCTGTGCCTTCAGTACCACAGATTTCACCTTGCTGTAGCTGCAGGCTTAACGATTTTCCATTCTTCTAGACTTCCTCACAAAGGTAGAGCAAGGTTTCCCACAGCCAAAAGCAAGCAATTCCAGGTAATAATGTTACAGCTGGCTGCATCAGGCCTCTTTCCATTTGATTAGTGCTTCTGGCATTGCAAAAAGTAACATAGGAAATCCCTGCTTTGAGGTAATGCAGAACTAGTGATAAGTGGCTCTGTAAAAACCTGAGTCTGCTGAAGTGAATTTGGGTTAAGACCACAACCAAAACGTTTTTGGTGCTGTTTTTTTCCTACACAGATGAAGACATGCACACAGGTGTATCATAATTAGGCTTGATGTGCTTACTATTTTGATCTTTGTACCTGTGTGTGCATCTCTACAGACATTAGCAATTACACTCCTCACTACAGAGATAAACCAATGTGGGAGGGCATAAAGGGGTAACTGATAGTATCTTTTCTGATACTGTAAGGGTTCAGAGGATGTAGGAAAAAATAAAAAGATGCAAGGCAGCAATTGTTCCCTAAACATCTTGATGCTTAGGGAGATGTAAGACAGAGAACAGCTCACCTGACACAAAAGGGAGCTGCTGCAATTGCAAGCCCACAACAGCACAGGCCTCTGCTGGTGGAAGGTCTGAGCACTTATTTCTGCTGTTGACATGAGACTGAAGAATTTTAAATGCATTACAGTTCACAGACCTTGGGAAGAAGGAAGAGGAACATTTGATCACTCTTCTATCAATATTTCTTTCTCCACTCAGGCCTGTGATTTATTGGACATATTTTTAAGGTAATCATGGATGCAATGCCCAGTGAAGGCAATTTTTCCCTAAATCACTCTTTCAATCTACTGTTTACGTTTCCTTGGATGAGGAGAACACAGTACTGAAGAATGAGGTCATGCAGAAATTGGAGAGTCCAAAAGTACAGGGAGAGAGGGGACATTCCAGCCATTGCACATTTACTGTGGATTCAGAAGGGACTACATCTAATTCCCCTGAAGAGTGGCAAGTGGGGTGTGGGTAACAGAATACCTAGCAAAGCAAAAGAAAGAAAAGGATTTCATTAATTTCCAAAGTTTTCACCAGGTCTGTGGTGGAAAGGCACATTGCCTCCCTTTCCAGTTGAAGAAGCAGAGAAATCACTAGAGCAGGAGAGGACCTGAAAAGGCAAAGTGCTTTGGGAACAAAGTGACAGCAAGCTGGCAGGAAGGGAGCTGCAGGGGCAGGTACTGTTTAAAGAGGAAGGCTTGCCTCCCTTTCATAATTTTGAATAAAATCTTCTGATTGAGATAGAAATATTTCAATAATTCTGACTCTTCTGGAGGCATATACACCTCCATGTCAACTCCCTAAACCTTGCTAAGCACCCGAGGAACATGTTTGGAAATGCTGTAAGCTTAGTAGAATCCAGCTCAGTTCTTAATACACTGGAGCCCACTTAAACAAGGATCTTTCCTCTTGAAATAAGCAACTTCTTCAAAGAATTTATTTCCTTTTGTTCCAGAATATACATAGGAAATACAGTGAAACTGCAGAAAAAATAAAATCTCTTCTGAAGAAATAAACTGATTAAGAGAAAAAGAAAACTGAAGTGATTCTGCTAGCATGATCTGAACAAGCAGGAGTTTTTTTACAAAAATAATGAGGGCCAGTTGTTCACTATTCTATGTGAATCTACGGTAAACAACCTCTGGAGAAAAATATAATTATATAGCAGCAAGAAAGCATGCTTCTGAGCCCTCACTCAGAGAATCCCAGCATAACTCTGTGCCCTGGGAAGTCATGTAAAGAGCACCAGCATCTGCTGACCCCCAGAGCTCAACTGTCTAGGGTGATCTTGCAGTGGAAGTGAGGGAGGCCCCATAAAAACCTTTCTACCATCAGCCTCACTAAAACTCTTTGAAAATGAAGTAGATCCTGTCCAGTTCTACTGCTGATTGACTCTGTGACCATGCAACGCACTGCCTTTCTGAGCATTCCCACTGGACTGGGATCTCCCAGTGTCACTCACATTCAGCAGGATGTAGACACAGATCTAGTGGAGTGAACTGGCCATGTGCTTCCACCTCACAACCCCTGTTCTTTTTGTTATGCCTTTACCCTGTTTGGTGCCTTGCCTATTCAGATTTCACAGGTCTGTACTCTAGCAGCCCAGAAAAAAATAGTCCTGTAAAACCAAAGTAGCATCACTAAGAATCAGTGGGTTTGGTTTGGGTTTGTAGTGCTATAATTCAAAGCAGTGCAATTTTGTGAATATGTTCAAAATTTCTTCTCTCTCTAAACACTTATTCCCTGTATCTTGTAGCATATCACATATAAAAAAAGTCTTTCCCAAAAAGGCATGAAAAAAGCAAAGAAGTTCCTCTCTCTCATATTTCTTTCCTGCAAAGCTAAATTGATGAGAATGAATTATGAATGCCTTTCAGTTCAGCTTTAAAAGTACGAGGACCCAATTCCCTTCAACGGTGTCAATTAATGTGGAACATGCATGTGTTCATTAGAAAACATAGTTCATCAAGATAGAGAGATAGCAATGTGATTTATGCATTTAAGTCATAAAGTAACTTTCCATTTGAAAGCAGAATGGGCCTCTACCAGGACAGCTAGCATGGGAGAGAATATGAAATATTATGCAAAACTAGAGAGACACCTATACTGCACAACCCTTCCACTTGTTTGTAAGGTATGGTGATGGGTTGATGATATTTTTCTTTGTGAATTACACAGCTCAATGAGTTTTTACGTTGTCTGAAATGTAAATTCAGTGATTACATTTCAGTAAATTACAGTAAATGGTAAACATAGCAACACCATTTCTAATGCCAACACCTTTGACTATAAAGCTAATCAAACAAGACTGGGGACCTTTTATGGCCTAACCACACCATCTAGCACTTTCCGGAGTCTTTCATAGGCCCCACAGATGGCCTGAAGTCTAATACATAATTACTATTTTTCATTTATTTATTTCAGTTCAAAGTGTGTGCATAATGTGTTGCAGCTTCCGAGATTTCATAGCGAGATGCTGAGGTTATACCTTGCACTCCTGGGGGCAGGTTGGCATAAGGGGGCCTCCCAAAGGTGCAAAGCCTGGGAGGACAGTGTCGTGGATGGAGTTAAGCAAACCACAGGAGCTGGAAGGAGCCAGACACGTAGCATTGAACATACCACACAGCTGGGAATAGTCCTCACGTATGCTTTTCCCTGGCTCGTGTCAGGAGTGTGCTAACAATTAGGCAGCAAAGGCAATCTGCAGTCCAGCTTGCTCTCTGGACCTGTTTTATTTAGCTGCCTAGATGTACATATGATTTCATTGATATAGCACTCACAGAGACAAGAATCAGAGCCTGCCTGGGAAGACCCTGCTGATAAAGGCTGGAGATGCATTCCCTCCTGGATCAAGATTAAAGAGACCCTTAGGGAGCTGGTTATAAACTCCTGACTCTCAGGTTGCTGCTATTTCCTGAACTGAGCTAGAGGAGCACCGTACTAGCTGGCTGTGGGTAATGGGATATTTTGCATTACGTATGGATTGGTGAAACTGGTGATGAGCCTACCTTCTCAACACTCCCATACATCCCTTGATCCCCTTATTCTGGTACTGGGTGAAATGGAATGGGCATAACTGTACTGGCCAACAAGCTCCACCTTCCTCTAGAACACAAATATCAACTGAGCGGGTGTTGCTCCAGTTTCCAACTGTTGTATTATGAAGGGCCGCAGAACTGGGGCAAGCAAATGTGATGTTTCTCTAGATATGCTGGGTTTGATTGTTGATGCAGATTTTAGAACAGTCTTAATCATGCAGTGTTCTGTGATTTTAGTGCTTTTGGGTATTAACATTTCTGAGGTCTCAGTGTGAGTCTCAATTATTGAAATGGCCAAGGTTCTGGCAAGAAACCACAGGGAAGAAATCAGTTCTGTGAGGAAGATGCCAGGAGGCAAATATTATTTACATAGAATACAGAACTACAGAAATATAACAGTATGTAAATTTCTTGACAGATGCCCTGTTTGGCAGCTGCTCAGAAGTAAATTTCATTCTCAGCCAGATCTGCAAAAACACAGATCAGTAATCCAGGGTAGAATTGATTTGGTAGAAATTCTGGATGACAATTTACAACTCCCCAAACTACTACTGAATTAACAAAGAAATAACAGATCAGGGAACTGATAATCTTTGTGGGCCTGAGTCCGGCAAGGTCTCAAAACATGAGAAACCTCAGTGAAGTCAGGAGAGACTGCTGCATCTGTAAACTATCAAAAGATTGTTTGTCTGATTCTCTAATCTAACACAAGGTTATGCTGAAGAAGGTACTGCTTTCTGGGGTACCCTGTTAAACCAGGCACAAATCTGAGAACTATTTGAGACCTAATCCTGTTGTGAAACTAAGATCAAACATTAGTTTGTCATGTCTGTTTGGTGGCCTTCAAAAGGTGAATTTGGATAAGTGTGTACCTCACATGGCAACTGACACTACCAGGAACAGTTGCTGCCGATACACCAGACACCCAGTATGAGTCATGCCTCAGATGATAGGTGAGAGCTAAGGCATGTCTGTGGGTGAGTTTGACTTGTTCACAATCATATCTGTTCCATGGGTAAACCTAGGCCCTTGTTTCTACTAATATGCACTGAAAATGGAACTTTTATGTGACTTGAAAGAAAATTCTGAATTGTTGTCCCGTTCTTTAGCAAATGCAGGAGAGAAAGGAAGTGGAATTGCAGCTTAAGATGATGGGGGTTTACAAGTTTTTAATCATATCCTGAGGGCCTTTGAGTATATTTAACCCAGGATCCAGCTATGACCAGTCTGTTGGAAGGCATCTTCATGTTATTAACAGGCTGACATGGTTCACTGGGGAAGGTCTCTTTGAGCTATGACTAAATGTTCAACACACTAGTTGATTGGCAAGGGCTGCTTGCATTTGGGGGAAAGACATTTCTATTTTTGCTTGCCAGAAGGTCTCTGAGCTCTGCCTTATGCAAATACACAGTGACTATGATTTTTCTTTGAAACCAGCAGTTTCCTGCAGTGGAACATCAACATGACAATTGTGTGTACTCCTGTCACAGGATGCTGGGAACACGGCCCATATCATGCATTCCCATAGAGGCTACAGGGCAGTCTTGCCCCCTGCCCAGGTCAAGAAAAACTAAAGCAACATCACTGCAAATCTGTCAGTTAGGTTTTATTCTGCAATGTATTTTGGGGAAATACATTTCCCCTTCAGTTAATGTAGGGGAAATCCTGCTTCAGTTTTCAGAGAGTTTTTGCTTTAAAGCACCCGTACTTCTGGAGTCATAGCCCTGGGCATACTCCTAGCATGTGTGCCCTATCCTGTCACCTTATCCCAGGTGAGCTGCTCCCTCTCTAAGCAACCTATCCCCTCTGCTACAGAAGCATCCTGCCCCAGTCTGTTTCCCTCATCATTCCTTCCACTGGCCAAATGTTGCTTTTTAACTCTAAATAAACACTCCCTGCTCCGGCCAGGGCACATGCAGCACAGCTGCCCTGGGACACAGACATAGCACTTGCCTTGGTGTGCGGTGAGCAGGATGGTAAAGCCACACCAAAAGCTGAGAGCAAATCAAGCGATAAGTAGCAAAACTGTATTATCAGCAGATCTGAATTCAGGATTTCGTGGCCATTTGCCTTTACTTATGCCTCCTATTAAGCTTACTCAACCACGACACGTGTTACACAGATGGGAAAGCCAAAGCAAAAATAGGCACAGCGGTTTTTCCCAGCTCGTTCAGAACAGCAGCAAAAACCAAGCGGGAGCACCGGCGAGCCCCAGCGTTCAGCGGTGTCCAGCGGTATCCAGCGGTGTCCATGGGCAAGCGGGGCAGGTACCAAATCAGCCTGGCAAAATTATAGCCACAAGGAAAGAGGTATCCATGCTCTTTGGTGGGACTACCGGGCCATTCCGCTGAATCTCCTGCCCCCGGCACCCGCGGGGGTCCCGCTAGATGGTGCTGGAGGGACGGACAGACCGTGGCCGCATCCCCCGCTCCCCTCCCTGGCTGCGGCTCCCGAAGTGTTTCCTCCGGAATGCCTGCCTGACGATAACAGGATCCCTTTCATAGATATTAGGCAAACACGGGCCCAAGGTGGGTAAACATCACGAGCAGACTCATCTTTCTGCTCGAGGCCGCGACAGTGAGAGCCCGGGTGTGCGAAATAACAAGCTGCTGAGCTTTTTTTTCAGGCCATGTCTCCAACAACAAAGCAGCTTTTGAAATACACGGGTTATACATTTAAAAAGAAATAATTACAAGCCAGTCATCTGAACTGTCCTTCTGCACCAAATATAAGACATGGTATCACCCATAAAATCAATGTCCTGCATATGCTAACCTGAATATTTATAGATGCAAAAAAGTACGTCACTTATGTAAGGCTAAGGAATCGTGCACATGCATGAATAATCCCTTTTAAAAATAAATAATAAAAAAGCCTCTGTCAAGATATTAAATTAATTTTCCTTTTCAGTTAAGATCCTTGTATTTAGTTCCGTAAAAGTCCTCTTGGCAGCCTGAAATATATCCTGTTTCAACAGGAGCTTGTACTCAAACACACTTTTTTTTCCTGAATACTATTCCCACTTAAGCCCTGCACAAAAAGCATTGAGAAAGCAGAAAACAGGAATAAAGTCATCTTTGTTTCAGCTTTTCCTGTCCCCTTTTACTTGAAGGGAAAGTTAGTATCTGATGAATGAGCAATCCTTCTGTGTCAGGGGAGAAGAGGTAAGTGACCTACAGACTTGGGACTATTGACTGTTTTGTCATTTTTCTAAAGGCTGGGTGATAAAGTGATATAGAATTATTGAAATAACTTTTTTGGAAAAGGAAAATATTTTATACATTTTCAGTAAAGATCATTATTTTGTTAAACCACTAATTTATGCAGAGATTCATGACACTAAGCTCAAGTCCATTGGAAATGTTCCTCTTTCTGAAAGTCCAAACCAATTCATCATTCAAGGGGTACTCTTCTTACCACTCCAGCCAGGAGTAAAACCCAGATACGGAGAAGCAAGTGCTGTGCTCTTTTTTCCACAGTCACAATGTCAGGACCTCACTGGCAGGATGCACCTCAGTGCAGGAGATGTTAGGGAAAGGAGAGAATACAGGAACAATTACAATGAAAAAGGAACAAGATGGAGAAGGTAGCTGTTCATGCAGTGGGGGTTATACAGCATCTCTCTGCGTGGAAGTCTTGGAACAGAATATGTTTAAGGGGGCAAGAAAAGCATACGTGTCTGCATAGCACATGGGAGAGACGAGGGTGAGAATAGTGTGGAAGGGAGCACACTGAGCTGTGTCTGAGCATTTCATTCAAATTGCTATATTGTTAAGACTCATGAGCAATAAAGCAAATTTTCATTCCAATTAAAGATTCAAGGGCTTTAGAACAATCACCAGAAGAAAGAGAGAAAAAAGGCATATCCTCAGAGGACTTAGTAATGAATAACAAAAACAGATCTCGTGCATTGTCCAAAATGAATGGGATTCAGTATAACTGCAGAAAGAGGATTTAATGCTACAACCCACTGTGGTGTTCTCTGTGAGTAGTTGTGAGATGGCCCGTGATTGACAGCAATACTTAGCCCAGGTCAATATCTTCTGGTCAATGAGTAACACAGGTCATTCTTGGTGTTGCTGCCTTATTGTTCTTGCTGGGGTGGCAAACACTGGAAAGGGCAGAGCCTGAGGGAAATTACAAATTGCTTAAAACTGTTGGAATGAGTTCACTCACACAACATGAATCATATTGCCCATACATATGTCTCTCTGTGGATATATGTAGCAGTCTATCAGCCAAGCCGGCAAAGCCACTGCAACAGTGCAAAGGAACTACAGGGGAGAAAAAGAGGATCAGGTTGGAAGCTCAAGGATGAAGAACATGTTGGAGGAGAAGGAGAAGAAGATATATACGTTTTGTAACCTGTAGTCAGAGATGGGGTAAATCCACCCTACATTCGTATATAAGCTATGTACAGGATAGAAAAAGTGTTTCAGAGCAGTGAAGCAAAATTTACTGTGTTTATTAACTGCATATTAAACTCTTCCAGGGGCAGAGCTACAAGACAGAAAGACTGTATTTCAGCTCACCCCCAGCTCTTCCCTGGTCCACAGTCCTATGTCTCCTTTCTGCAGGTATCCCCTTACCTTTTACTGCGCTATAAGGCAAGAACACGGCTGGGGCACTAACCATGTCCCAGGTCCCTGGCTGAGAAGATGCCATTCAATAGGGCAGCAGATAGGAAACCTTGGGAAAACTCTAGAGGCTGAATAGGATAGCTCTGCACATTCCACCACTTTACTACCAGGAGCAAAGAGGGCTGCCCCAGTGCTAACTCCTTTGCCTCACAGCTGGGAGACAGCTTTGGCCAGCCTGTGCCAGAAGTGGGCTGCTGCCTTCCTGTGCCAACCCTGCTCAAAGTGCTCTCACACTCAGAGAGTTCAAGAGCTCAGATTAGTTATCTTTCCTCTCGTAGAAAGGGCTCTGGATTAGGACTCTAGAGGTTTAAATCCATTTGTCAGGTTAAGTACAGACCTTGTGTGCAACCATGAGCAAGGTGTTTAATCTGCCTGGGTGTCGATATCCTTTGGAAAGGGGCAGTAATTCTTCCCTAATTCCTGAGGGCTTGGGGAATAAAACTGGTAAATAACAGATCAGTGCTCCACTACTGAGAGGATGGCTGGCACAGCTCTCCTGGCTGTACAAGTTCCCTTGCTAACTACCCGGCATATGTGCTGCAGATCTGGGGCAATCGCAGTCAGTATTTTCATGAAAGAGAATATAAAATCAGAAGGAAGTAGCAGCTACAGGGAAATTGCACGTCCCCTGACTAGCACACCTTTAAAACCCTTCACTGTTTTGAAGCATTCACTGGGGAACCATGCTCCCAGATTGTATCTAATGCCTAAACTCAGTCAGATAGCTTAGGTGCTGCCAGTGCTTGGGTGCAATCATTCTCTCCACAGACATATGTGGAAACTGTGATAAGGATGTAGAAAATACCAATACCACAGCAAGCCTGCTTTAGTGGCACTTCCCAGAAACAAAATTAAAACTGCAGAAGATGGTGTGTCCCTCTTTCACCAGGTTTAGGTTGCCTATTCCTTCTCTTTAAACTTTGCCTGCCCCCTTTTTAATATTTTCCTTTCACACATTTTCTGCATACAGGTCTGTAGTTTTCCTTCCTGCTGAGCTACAAACCCACTCTTGCTTTATTCCTCCACTCAGCACTTCCCTGCCCTGGCTCAGAGCACGTAGGCTTGATGATCAGCTGAGAAGCAGATGGAGGATCAGAGGAGCAGGATGGCTGCTTTATGAGGTCTACCCATGGCAGCACTCATGGAAACAACCAACAAGTGACCACGAGCCAGGACTTCAAATTCTGCAATATCCAAAGTTGGAATGCAGGGTAAGTTATAGTCAAACTAGGGATTTGGACCCAGGGATCCTGCAGGTTTGGATTTTTCTCAGCTTTCATTTAAAGCAAAGTTTCTAGTGTTCATATTCTCAGACAAAGGCTTGGAAATGGGAAGCCTTGAACATCAAAGAAAATAAAAGAATCCAGAACTGATTTTTTTTTTTTTTTTTAAATCTCATGATTTTGCCATCAACCTCACATTATGCTGGAGAGTAGCTCAGGATTTTTGAGCATGAAAGCCTGGCAGGACTACAGATGCCTCAAAATCATAATGAATTGAGGCCACAGTCAGCTTTTGAGAAGGCTGCTCTCTTGCAGCTAAGACAATACCAGGGTTTTGCAGAACAGTTTGGTCCTCCTCACACAACCTCTTACTGGTGAGCCTTGCTATCACCAGTCATTGCAGGCATGGATGTTTTCTTTTTTTTATGCCAGTTAAAGAGGAAAGGTATATTTTAAGTGCAAAGTGGCTGCCACACCACTACAGGTTCATGTAGGCCCAGAGGAGCTCTCCCTGGCTTGCCTGCAGGGCCAGCACAGCTTCTTGAAGGGACAGGAGTTCTGCATAGTTGCAGCCATATGCTGAATGTAGTGAAGGCATATGGAGCTAATTATGTAAATAAACAACTCGGTCCATGATGATTCTAAATAATGCAAAACACAAAGAGGCAAAACACTAATGTTCCAACTAATGAAAATAGATTCTTAGGGTGATTAATTTACAATAAAGAGATGCTGCATATGTCAAAAATGGTGCGTCATCGTATGATTTAATATAATCAGGCACAGCTGCATTGCTCTTGATGTTGGCAAACAATGATCTTGTTCACCTTCTCCTGCATCTGTACCACAGTATTAAAAGAGAAGAAAACTGCACAGTAGAGCCAGCAAATTCTTGTGAGAAAAATATTTTTAAAGCATCTTGATAAATATTTACCAACCTTTGGGATGTTTGAATGCTTGAGGTCGTGTCAGGAAAAAAGCACGGGCTGATATCCTCAAAAACAACACAAGTGGTCAACAGCCTCCATACAAAAGGGACTTGCTCAATACAATAGGCCACTGTTGCTGTGACTCTCAGCATTGTTTACCTCTCACAGAGCTTCCAAGTACAAAGCACTTCAAACAAACTACACTAAGACTTTAAACTGAATCCACCCATCAGGTTAATAAAACAAATATTGATTGGGTTTGAGAGTCATTACAGAAAACAAACCCTTTTGGATTGAAAGAGTTCCTTTGTTCAAGCAGTATTGTCCAGAGCCTTCAAGCAACATATTACAATCTCATCTTAAATCCTGAGGCAATATTCCACAGTGTTTGCTCTCAAATCTACTTTTATTTGTAGCATATGTATAAATACAGATACATTAAAAGATAGGGGCAAGCATTTCATGCACTCAAAGGAAAGAAATCATGCCAACCTCAAAAATATGCTGGAAATTCTAATAATGAAAAGCAAAAGTAAAGTTTTTTCAAGCACATATATTGATTTATACACCTAAACTCATTCCAAAAACTGCAACTTGTAGAGAATTTTACCTTCACTCTTCTAGAAACCCAACCTCTGCAACACAGAAGAAAATCACATGAGCCTGCAAATGCCCTTTCACAAGATGTCCTGCAGGATCCAATGGACTAGGAAAGCATCTTGATATGGTCCAATACAGGAAGGCAACCCAGGTGCTTGAAAGCAAGGGCAAAAATAGCAAGAATGCAGCACACAGAAAAGATTTGCAGAGAATTATTGCCTCAGGTACAGGCTGGTCTGGATTGTTCAGACCTTGTTGCCTGAGTACTAGACAGGGAGCAAAGACATCTAAATGATTGTAAGTCCTCACACCACTTTCAAAACCAGTTTGGGTTCTAAGAAATTTTGTCAACAGATTATGTAAAATGAAAGGAGTGACCAGGAGCTCTAGTGCTGTCAACTTTTGCAAGTGCTTCAAGATGTGAACTGAGAACATCAAGCTTCTAGCACAGATTTAGACAAGTATGGTCAAAAAGGAATAGATTCTCCACATGGTTTTGAAACTTTCATCTACAATCAAACCAGATTTATTCCCACAAGTAACAGCACAGGCTACAAATTCAAACATAACCAGCCATGTATATTTTCTTGTTCTCCTGCAAAATTTACTTCATTCTCTAAACACAAGAGACACATCAGAAATATAAGCACACAAAGAGTGACCAGTATGTCACTGATACATTTTAGTAACAATATTTTAGCCTAGTAGTGCCAAATCAAGAATGGTTCATACTTGTCACAGTAGTGTGAAAATGCAAGGAACAGTAAAGAATGAAAATATTGTCAGAAGTTAACAAAGATATTCAATACTCCCATACAAATAGATTAAGCTCAATAGTGTTGACATTCCTGCAAACCCAATTCTGCCAGTGGACCAGGCTCACAGTTCCTTTGGGTCAATAAGGTACTGCAGAGAGAAATGGTAAAAAGACAGGTAAGTATCTGGAGAGGAGGGTTCTTCCAGACATTTGAGCAAACCATGGCACAGGAGCTTTAAGTAGCATTCACTGCTACTTATTAACTCCATATACACATCAAATAAACATTTATTCTCTTTTCCCGATCATGTAAAGCAAGTTGTGGTAAGTATATCAGCCCAGAGCAGACACCTGGCCACTGCATGCAAAGATTTTTGCACCCTGGATTTCTTCTTCGGCATTCAAACAGGCCCTGTCTGGCTTTTTCTCACTGACTCACAACATTCAGGCAATTCTTGATAGAGAATTCTCAACAGATCCCAGTCAGCAGTGGAGACTGGTGCAATACTACAGTGAGTCCCTCTAACACAAGGCAGAGTTTCTACGTGACAGAGAAGGTAGTAAGAAATTACACCATCACTGAATGAAAGTGCAACACATACGCAGTGCTCAGCATCTGTCTTAGCTTAAGGGCACAGCATTCTGCAAATCTTGTAAAATCAGGTGGTTGATCTGATAAGATACTCCATCTCACTGGGGCTCTCCCTATCTGAGGACAGAATCAAAACCCATGAGCTTTGCTCAGAGTATCTCACTCGCAGCTAGACTTCTTTGCTGGAAGTTATGCAATCTTAGTTTACATCTTATCACCAGCACTGCAACAGTCAGACTTCAGGGTTTGTTGTCTCCCAGGCACCCACTTTATTCTCTTTGCTGGGGAGCAGCATTAGAAACACAGCCTCAGAGTGAAAGAACAACAGGGAGGGAACAAGTGATAAGGAGCAGAAAGAGCTTGCAGAGTTAGCACCTGCACAGCAGACTTAGGCTGAAGATCACTTCATTGATGTGGGGCACTTCTTGCATCTGGAGCGTAATGATTAAGAGAATAAAATACATGTTCTACCACACTGAATGCCAGAAGTAACTGTCATGGTCGCTCACAGTGCTCTGCTTAGGGATAATATAGGCTGTTAGGCTTGGGTAGGACCAAACATAATTTATGAAATCACTCAAAGGACTAATGAAATGCAGAAAACAAATTTCTAAAATGGAGAATAATATTACACATCCTTAATATGTGAGAAGTTCAATTAAGTGTTCCATTTTTTTTACAGTCAAGACAGGAGCTTCTTTAACAAGTATCTATGTCCAAACACTAACACATACACTTAGGCTTTTGCAAACTTTTGCATTCAAACTCCCTGGAGCTGTAGGGTTTCTGTTAATCTCCTCTGTTCTTCATCATGGTGCTGAATAAAATATGTCGAGCTTTTGAACAATTCACTGCATTCCTTGATGACCAGCAACAGCTAAAATGCCCTTAGGTGAGAAGAGGGACCTCCCCCGTTGCCTTGCCCTGTACTCCTCCCAGTACCATTCCCAAGCATGTGACCTGTTGAAGGTGGATCCTCAGTAAAACAGCGACCTTGTCTGCTCTTATTCTAAATACCACAAGTCCTTGATGCTGTCTCTGATTGCCTATAGCTGAAACTGTGGGTGCAGCTGTACCACAATTCATGCCCAAATTTTTAGAAAAGACTATAGTAATTTGAAAACAGAAATACATTTGCATAACCAGACAGTGCTAAGGAATCAGTTCTGTCTGCTGCTGTGCATATGCTTGTCCTTCCAATTTCCAGCTTTGGTTCCAGAGGGAATTGCCAAGGGTCAATGTAAAGTAGGGACTTTCTAATGGAATTGAGCTTTATGGTCTCATTTTTTCCCAAACCATGTTAAACCAGCAAAAAACAATGAACAAACACAAATCTGGATCCATGCACAGCCATGAGAAACTCACAGCCAGAGGAACAGAACAGCTTCAGAATAAAATATGAGGCTGCATGTCAATAACAAAAAACAGTGTATTGCAAACAAATTTAGGATTTTTTTTTTTCTTTTCTTAGACACAGGAAAAAACTAAATCTTTATTTTGATCAGATATGGAAATAAAGGGATTAAAAGAATCAGACGAGTGATTTGTAATTGGTCTCCAGACTGCACCTCTTCCTTTAGTAAAGCGCATGCAAGTGGATAAAACTGCATGGATGGACTTTATTAGCTACAGCTTTCCTTCCTCACTCTGGGATTAGAGGAATACTTTAACCTTGACACATTCGTCTTATAGTTACAAAGCTTCACTTTTAACAGTCACTTCTCCTTTCCTCTTCACTTGTCTGGTTCTGGCACATAATTTCCTAAATTAGAAGAGGCTACTGTTCTGTCTTAAAAAGCAAGGGAAATCTCACCTTTGTTAGCAAGAGCATGGAGAAATTCAAGATGGTTACTACATCCTAGAAGTCTATTGCAGGTGACAGAAATATGGCAAAAGCAGAGGTTTGTATAAATAAGGCTCTTGGAAGTATGCATTAGGCTGTCCTTTAAATACATTAAAGGAAAAATAGCAGGAGCATGATTTTATTTATCAGATAGTAATGTAAAGCCAATTATACAAATTCATGTTACTTATATATTAGTGAGAAACTGTATTTTTTTGAAGCTTCCTTTATGCTAAAGAAGCTTGCAATGGGATTTTCAAAAGCACTCAGCATTGCCCCAGCTTTGCGCTGAGCAGGAGGTATGAGTACTGCTCCTTCTACCATCCACAAAGGCAAAACTGGGCCATTACAGGGTATCCACAAGAAGCCCATAGCTAGGGGAAGCTGCCATGCACCACTACTGGTACACACCTATTACCCACAGACAGGAGGAAAAGTTTCTGTGGAAATGAATGCTTATTCAGAGGGCTGGGGAATATGAGAATTCAAGGAAGTTTTTTATGTGTACATGGAAGAGGGTGTTATTAAGCAAAACACTTGAAAGTTAATTGCAGAATAAAAGAATATACCTCAAGGGTACACCCTTTCTCAGTACACTGATTTATTATAATTACAGAGTTTACCCTTACCTTTTTTCTTTATCCAGCCACATATTTGAGTTGCTTTAGATTAAAGTATACGTCTTGTTAATTATGGCATTTAGTTCTCAAATAGTAATTGGTGTCTGGTGCTAAGCTCCTATAACTCTTCTTGTCACTGTTTCAAGGGGGCCTGTTTAATATGCCTGAGGTAAACTAAAATGGAAAGTACCGTCTTATTTGAGTAATATGAGATATTTCTTTGGGCTTTAATGACCAAATATTTTTCTGTTTATGGGGGAGGGGGGCACAATTAGGTGGGGTGTCTATGTGACAATGGGCAGTCCTACTTGCCAAGAGCTAATAAAGGTGGACACTCCCATAATATTTATTAGGGGTTTTATTCCATCCTTTAAGCAGACAAAAGTAATACAGCTTAGAATAAACAAACACCATTAGATATTGGATAAAAATCATTACAGTGAGCTACTAGGAACTTTCCTGTCATGTGTTCCTTTAAAAATATCTTGCAAGAGTGTGGAAGACTGAAACTTACCCTGCCTAATCACAATTTTTCTCCTACCACTTGGGAAATGCATCAGGGACAAAAGCTGAAGCAAGGACTTTGTGGGTGTTTGGGAGGAGAGCACCTGACGACTTTCAGGTGCAAACCAGAAATGGCTCATGCATCCTGCTGTAAACCTACACTGCCTAAAACTAATGCACTCTACTTTCCCCAAGGCTTTCCTTCAGGTGCTTTAGGTATTGTCTGATTACTCTTCATCCAGATCAAGGTAAATGGGTATCTTCAAGGTAGATTCCAAAGCTGTATTTCAACATCAGCCAGATTTGCAAGGCGCTTAAGTCAAGAAGTTTCTAAATTTGTTCTCCCGTTGGCAATTTGCCTCAATAAACATTTTCTCCCATAATTTCCCATTAAATTAATCGATTAGCCTGTTTTGTAGCTTTGAGGGTCTCTTTCTGCATAAATAAAGTGTGTGCTTTTTTTGCTTCTATTTCCTCTGTCAGCATCATCCCCCACAATTTTTTTGTGCACCAACTTATCAGTATAGAGAGATGGTTAGACAGTCTAGATAGTAAGTAAAGTCACTCCTGTGGTTTTTCCTAAGAAACACATACTAGGCAAGAACCAAACCACTCCGCCTCACATTTACATGAACAAGTTTTCCTGCTTTTGCTACATCACAGTTTTGCAGCTGAAAGGAGATAACAGAAGTCCAAGGTAAGTTTCTCTTGTTCACGGAAACACTGATCTTGACAGCTCCCTCCTCTCCTTTGCACTTCCCTCTGGAAGGCAAGAGGTTAAAACATCTCTCTTTCTGCTTTGGCTCTTGATGGTAAAGTATCAATGTGACAAATTATGTCCAAATGTTTCTAGTCAGAAATAGGTTTCCAACAGGTATTTTAAGCAGGCTCACACTTGAATTGCTCTAGTTTCAAAGCAGCAATAATCAATTCTTTGGTTCACAGTCTTTCTACATTCCCTTCAGCTAAGATACGCATCGTTATAAGGGCACCTCATTTTTACATAGCATTCATGCCTGAGGTGCTCTGTTTCTTGTTTATACCAAAGGATAAAGAAATCCTACTGTATTCTGTTGCTTCTCCTCTTTCTTCATCCAGCAACAGTCAGGGGAATCAGAGCAGCCATTCATTCACTGCTGTAACTCATAGTGCTGTCAGTGAAATAGTTACGTTTGCCTGCTGCTTCAAGTCTCTGCAATCTTTCCATAAATAAGCTGTCAAATTTCTGATCACCAGGACTGGGTCCTGCTAAGGAATAGGAACAAGCAGCAAGACTTCTGGAGCCATTGAGATGTGAAAGAAGCCTTTCAACCAGCAAGCCCTTGCACTAAAAGCTTTGCCACTGAGGGATATAAACAAATGTGCCCCGCTACAATTTGAGATGGCAACTCTGGGGCAGACTGAGCAATTACAGAGGTGTCATGGGATTCTTATGCATGACTTTCACATCACCTTGAAGCCAACAAGATAGCTCAAATCAGAAACAGACTATTCCCTTTGTAGTTCTTTGGAACTAAGACATTTGTCATCATAATTTTTCTCATAGTTCTCACTTTGCCTCACATGGAGAGAAACAGCAGAACTGTAGTCTTGCTGAAGGCACAATTGTTGCCTACTACATCATTAGTCATTGGCCACAGATTCCAATTTCACATGCAGAATGAGAAAGCTAACGTGGCTGTTCTTAGCTGGGTTGCCTATCATACTGTATCATATATCTGAACAATTAAACTTCACCAGCTTGGTGAGAAATTGTCTCTGGAGATGATGAGATGGAGGCAGATTTTTGAATCCCCTTCCTTAGTGCTACCTGATCTAGTGAAAGGTGTCCCTGCCCCAGGCATGGAAGTTGGAACTCGATAATTTTTACAGTCCCTTCCAGCCCAAAACATTCTACGATTCTATTATTTACTCCACAGTCACCCAGGAAAAGGTCTTTTGCACTGAATAAATGTAAATATATGTAAAGGAAATGTATATTTTGGAAACTCCTACAAGCACATTTTGTCATCACAGTTGTCATCGAGAAACCCACTGGAACTTTGGGAACTCAGCCACATCAGTATCATCTGCCAAGAGCAAACACCCAAGTCTCTGCTGAGGCTGGGGATGACATCTGTGATAGTCTTTATTTAGCAAGACACTCATTCCAAGATACTGAGAATCATTTGTGGAAAGGAAAAGAACCATGGAAAATACAGAAGCCTGCTGATCCAAAACCAACAATTATTCTTATTTTATTCACCCAGAAAATGAAGAGACTTTTACTCCATGTCTACAGAAGTGACTTGCACAGGTTAATGAAAGAAGCTGTATAAAAGAACTCAGATCCAGCTGAGGGGTGTCAATTGCCAATGTAGACATCTTAAATCTCCCCTTTTTGTACCAGCCTGTATAATAGGGTTGATACCACTCAGTCCTATCTCTGAGACTACAGGAGTCATGATAGTGATACCTTGGGATATAAGGTCAAGCTTTTATTATAGTTCTGTTCAAACAGTAATTGCTATATTAAGAACCCCCTTGCAGTCAAGAGCCCCTAAGAAAGAACTTTATTTCCCACAAGTACTTTCTGAAAATGAGGAATGTAACCTCCCTGTGCTGGTCCATATAGAACATCTCTTCCCCTTCACCCAAAGCCTGACAAAGAGCTTGAGGATCTCATTAGCAAAGAAGCCCCAAAGCAATCCCCACAAACAAACATGCTACATCAATTGTACCAAGTTAGAAGTCAATTGGTATCCTGCAGCATGTGGTAGTCATAAGTGCACTAACACCAATCTCAACACACTTCATATCAGCATCTGCTGTAAATTGGCCATACAGTGTTATTGCTGAGAGAAAACCTGTCACGAAATTAGACCCACTCAAGCATATAAAAAACAGATCATTGGGAGGGACACCACAGGACATGAAGTGATGCTATTTAAGGAGACCGCTTTCTGTGGTCGCTTTCCCTCTTATCTGTTCAGGAACTGTAGTGGTGTTAGTGCTAGAGGGTATATACTCCCTTGCCTGTTCCTTTTAATATCTCTTTAGAGATTTCTTATCTGTGAATCTGTCTAATCACTTTCTGAACCTGCTGACACTATGCCTGTAAAATATCCTGGGTAAGAAAGTCCAGAAGATCTTTACCTGCCTTATCAAGGATTATTTTATGTCTTTGAAATGATCTTCTGCTAGTTTCCCAAAGTGCTTCTCAGTTTTAGTGTTACAGGATGCTCTAACAGTTTGTCATCTAGTTTATACATCACTTTCATATCCCCATATACATCTCAATCATATCCCCTTCAGCATTTTTGTTTCCAATTTGAAGTCTCTGCATTTTTAATCTCTCCTTGTAAGACAATTGCTCTCTTGTGTCAATCATTTTAGCTATTCTCTTCTGGGTATTTTCCAACTCCACTATTTTATACTGCAGAGACTGGAACTGTGCCCAACACCCAAGATCTGGACACATCAGTTTTACACAGCAGCAAAATGTCAGTCTTCTTCACAATATAATTCTTTCTGATGCCCGCAACTTGGCTTTTTATCAGCTTCAGCACATTAAGCCAAGAATTTCAGGGAATCACTGGTAATAACTTCAAAATTTATTTTATGAAAGTGATAACATACAGTTCAGAGTCCAGCACAGTGTGGTCTGGTTAAGATCACTTCTTCCTAAATGAATTATCTCTTATTTACCTAAAGTGAAATGTATCCACCAGCTTTTTGTTCATTCAGTTTTATGACATTCTTTGAATGTCCTTCACCATTGGTGTAGCATTTGATTTACTCAAAATGCTTAACCAAAAATTATAGATTTAACTCTTCACTCCTAGTTCTATCACTGATGATGTTTCAGAATCAAAATGGGCCCTGTAGTGACATGACTCTTAGCTTTCTCGCCTTTAATCAGCTTTCAGTTTGCAAATGAAACTTTCTTCTAACCCCACAGGAATTTTATATCATCAAAATATTCTGTTATGGAATATAATCAAGGATCTTCTGAAAATCCTATCTTAACATGTCAGCTGGATCCCTTTTATCCACAGACTTATTGACACTACAGAATGCTATCAGACTCCCTCTCACAGTGGCCACACTGGTTCTTTTTCAGTGGATCATATTCATCCATGTACTCTTATCAATGTGACCATATTTCTTAGGACTGATTCTACTAACTTAGTGGTGAGTCAGGTATCTGCAATCTGAAATTTCTGCTGCATCAATAATTTTGAAATGAATTGTGAGTATTCTGATTTCCAGACATTCTTCAGCAATGTTTCTGCCTGGGGTTGTGCATGCATGTGTTTGCCTGTCACACATTTCTGAGCAACTTAGGAAATTATTAAGGAACCAGGTATCTATGGTATAAAGAGAAAACACAAAATTGGTGGGGTGAGTGCCATCCTTCTAAGACTGCTGCATCATTGCAGCTGGCATAATTCTCACAGATACTGATAGGAACAATTCAGTAAACCTCTGTGCCAAAGTCCAGACAAGCATTCCTTGGATAGCTCAGCTTCTACCACAGCTTGCCACCACAGAGAAAGGATTGAAGTGCTGAACTTCACGACCTTTTCTCCATGTGATTTTCATGGCAATAGACTTGCCAGTACATGGAGACCTTTAAAATTATTTGACAAGTCACATTCAACTGAGTGGTAATTCAAAGAAATGGGCACCACTTCTGGTTAATTGTGAGAAGCTGCTTTACTGCCTTGATGTACCACTACCTAGAAATGAAGCCCCTAATACTTCAATCAAGACATCTAATAACAATAGATAAAATTGTGCATGACTTACAGAGAAGCATTTCCTACTCTTGCATGAATCAAATTTTTCCATGGTCAACATGGACAGTTGTCCATGTGAGGTTTATGTAAGCCACAGGTCATTCCTGTGATTCTCTTGAAATACTCCTTGCTAAATCCATATGAATACAGAAGTGAAATATTTTGCTAGATCTTATCCTTTTTCAAGAGAGTAAGAACTCCTAACAAGTGTTCCAAGCAAACTGCAGTTGCAGATGTGGTCCCAGTCTGTGCTGCTTCATTGTCACTGCAAGCTTTGATGCTGGAGTATTTCCTTGCTTTTTTCATGCTGACTATTCAGGTAGCAAGACTGACTGTCAAACAGTCAATGCCGCCCTGTGTTTCCCATTGGGAACAGCAAGCCAAGAAATTGTCCAAGAAGTGTTCACTTAAATTTTAACACAACAAAAGAAGCTACTTGCTCATAATGCATGGGGATACTATCTTCTTATTCTCAAGAAAACTAGTTGACACTTTTGTTATCTTAATATACTGTAAGAAAACGTGGCCATGAAAGTACTGGCTTGATATTGTATATGAGACCAGCTGAAAAAGTCCTAAAGCAGTTAACCACTCACCAAGATCCTTGGCATAAATAAAAGAGCCAATATTTTTTCTTTTGGAAATGCCCAAGAAATCCTGATCCAAATCCCATATTGACAACACTAACTGATTTCTTAGAAATCAATTTTTAAATTTATCTAGAGAAGGCTCGAGGTGATTTTGCTCTCCTCAGAAACAACTAATGTAACTGTCTCTGCTTTTTATCAACTACAAAACTTAACAGACTCTTGGATACTGTCACATCTGACCCTAGGATCTCCTTTTAACTCTGGTGATTTTAAGAACTTCACCAAAAGAACACTAATTTGAGCTGTCACTATCATGCTGTGCTGTCTCTAGGCACATGGTCTGATTGAATGCAAGGTGCAACCAGCCAAAGATTTAATCCTTTCAAGCTGTTATTCAGGGAGACTGGCTGATGAGGCTTGCGGGGTTCCTCATTGTTCTGCATGTCACTCCTCATCTGACTATTGCACACAGCCCCTGAAGCTGTCCCATTGGACAAGTTATCAAACCATGCCTCACTCGTCACAACCCCAATCTATCTGAAGGATTGCAATACAAGCAGGAACAGGTTTTGGATTCATCTCTGACATCATCTACCTGGCATCCCTTTGCAGTGTATATGAGAGTGTATTTGCTCAAAGCTACGGAGCTGTGCCAAAGGCAGTTCCTTCTGTTATCAAGGGCACTGCACTTGACTCATTCAAAGTGCAGATTGCCAAAGGATAAGTTAGAACTGCTAAGTCAACTGGTTGACAAGACACCTGTCTTTCAGCTCTTCACAGGCCTCTTCCAGAGCCTAGGACTATCATTGCATTCACAACCTGATAGTCCAAGCTAAGCAAGGCTCACAAACTCAAGTGTGTAATACTTCTTTCTTGTTAAGGGTTCATAATGAGTCACAGAACTCACCACTTCTAAGAGAAAAGAGTGCAAGTGACAGAGAAACTAAATTTGTTTCCTTCAGATGGATAGTTACCACCCAGAACACAGGGCTTCAAGGTTTCAAGCAGTCTGAAACACCTACCAGAGGTTGTTGTGTTATACACAGGGGATACTGTTCCTTTTTTGTGCAAGCACAACTCCTGCCATGACCTGTTTCTCTAGCTCCCCATTCAAGCAGAACCAAGAAACATGGGGGCAGGGTGGGGGAGGAGGAAGGGGAGAGTTGTTAGTGGTGATATTTTGCTTGTATTGATGAGAAGTTACATTCACATACCCAGGCTGCCCCTAATCTGTGTGTTCTGCTCCACAAGCACAACAGTGTACATGCAGGAATCCACTGGCTCAAACATATGCAGAAAGCTGTTTTAGGGACAGCTTCTCTTTGCTTTACCCATGAATGACTTCTTAGTGGGATTATTCCACATGAATAAGGAAGGGTTATCTGGTCTGTAAGACCTGCTTTCTTTTGAGTCTTGCAAGGGAAACAGTGGAAACTCTATTGTTGAGTCACATAAAACTGGAACAGACAAGTTGCTACGGACAAGGCTGTGTCATTTAGACTCAACCCCTCTGGTGGAAGTCATGTAGAAGGCCCTCTTGTTATGGGCATTTTCCCTTCCAAGGCCTCACAGTTACTAATTCTGGTAAAAGGTTGTCTCTGTCTCCCCATGCCGCTGGCCAAACTGGGAGAAGACAGCCTGCTAGTGGCTTCTCATTACCCTCAGAGTGCTGAGCTCACTGTGAGGAGCAGGCAGGGAATACCCCGTCCCCTTGTCAAAAGGAACAAGCAGCACTGCAAGAGGAAGAAGTTTTTGTTCATCCCTATCCCTTCCAGATAGCCATGTCCAGGAGAAGGAGATGCAAACCCCAAGAAGAGCATGGAAAAAAGCCCCAGGCTCCCGCAGAAGGGATGAAGGCGAGGTGATGTATGGGGCCATTGTTTTCCCAACAAAAACAACATCAGCTTTAGTCATCTGTCTAGCACTCTAACCCTCCCAGCTTTAATTCTGCCTCCTTGCCCCTGTCACAGGCCTCTGTGGTTGCAAAGAAGAGCTTATTGGGCACCACTTATTTTCTTTCTAGATGTGTCACTATATTCTTCAGTTAACCACCTCAGTTTCAAGGATCAATCATACTGGCACCATATATAAGACAGACTCTGCTGTTTTGATGACTAATCACAGGCAGCACAGCCCTGAACAGTGACACCAGGATCATTTGGAGGACAGGCACACACAGAATTGTGCACTATACTTGTCCATGCATTGGTGCAAACACTTTTCCCTGGATTTATGGTAATTTGCACTATGGTGGTTTCAATGGCAAGGAATAGGCCAGTTGCCCATAGTAGTTTGGTAGACCTGGTAGCCAAGCTGCTGGGAACAGTTTAAAGCAGTGGTTACAGCAAGGAGTTAAAAATCATTAAGCTCATTCTAAAAGCCTAGCTGAACGGCTGGTACACTGTTTGGGTTTGAATTAGTCACTTGACCTCTGTTTGTTTTATTCATCCCAGCCAGAGAACTGGGCATAAAAACACCCTTGCCACAAATCTACAGCAGATTAAAAGAGGGAAAACAGAGCACACTAAGAGAAAGAACAAAATCCACTTTGCAATATTTTCATCAGTATAACAGCTGTGGGCTTCAGGTAGAGCGTTAAAAATGTCTCTCTGACTTAGGATGCAGTTTCTCAAGAAACAGGGATTACTACTGATACCTCACCAGCATGCACATGACAGTGACATGCAGAGGATCCAAATATTTCACCCTAGACTCGCCTTATGCTGCATTCAAACCTAAATCCCAGCCAAATTAACAAAGGTCCAGATATACCATCGTCCAAGAAGTTAGGACAAAATATGTGACTCTGTTGGATACACTCACTTTTTTTGATCCTGGAAATGCTGAAGCAGAATTTCAGAAGTTTAGAGATTTGTCTGGGGTTTCTAGATCTCCAGCTCCCTCAGAGCAACACACCTCCTCCAGCACCTTTTGAATACATGTATTGTCACCACAGAGCCATTGTTGGAGCATACCAGCTCTTTCTAGACCAAAACATGCTGCTGTGAATAACCTGCACCCATGGCTTTTTAGTAAATTCAGCTAAATCTGATTTACTGCATGCACACTTCCACATACTTCAGTAGTAAACATATATGAGCCAGAGATTCTTCTCTCAGGACACCTGAAGAATCAATAGCTCAGGCTCCATTGTCGTAACTACGGTAAAATATGACCTACAGGGCCAGAATTCATCACACTCCCTCGTGCGCTGTCCTGCTGCCAGTTAGCTCACACCAAGTCATCTGGAGCATCTCTGCACCCAAGAAACATGTACATCCCTATGGACAAAAGGGCATTTCCAAAAGTTACTTGAAAGTTGCACAAATTTCTCTTCTCTGCCTGCTGACCTTTGGATAACTAAAATAAGATCCCAAATCCTTTCTAGACAGTCAGCTTCCTCTGGAGCAAGGTTTTAAGAGACTCATTTTGAATTCTAGAAAGCTTTATGAGTTGATGAACACGAACAGCACAAGAACATAAATGATACACAAATGTACTGAAAGACAGCTGGAAAAACTCCATTCAGAAGCAAGCACCAGTGATATAATGGAGGATTAATTTGTGCAATATAGTTTATATTCACTTTTCACCTTTTCAAGGAGGTGAGTTTACTCTTGGTTGTTTTCTTTTACTGCTATCCTTCCATTTGCCAGCGCATGCACTCACTTGCCTCTGCATATAATATTGTAGTATCTGGGCAGAGTTTAAAACTCCAGAAGCTTTCTCAAGGTTTGCAAGGACATGCACATCCAAACAACCTCTTCTGGGGGTTTATTTTTGTTCAAATGGGTGAAATTAATTCAAATAAATAAATAAATAACATTATTAAGTAAATATTTTCTGCAACTGTTATTAGGACATGCCATTACACTTAGTTCTAAATAAACTGACTGACCTCAGAATCTCCTTGAAGTTGATAACACATGGTCACTGCTGACCACTGAACACTTGCTAGTGCTCAAGAATTAAAATCTGTCTCTGTACAGTGGATGAGTTCATGGACCAAGTGTCATTCAGACTCCTACTGAAGCCTACCCAGAAGGCTGACATGGAGCTCAGCCAAAGTTGATGCCCTGTACCAGGTACAGTGCCATGACCCACACTACCCGTAACAAAGACAGATAAAACCAAACTGGCAGGCAGAGAATGGATTTTTCTACATGTTTGTTTTGCACCAACATACAATGCTCTAGTCCTGGCAAGCATCACATAGTGATATTACCAGCAACATCAAATCCCTTTGTCTAAGAAAAAAACAAGAATGGAAACTTTATTCACATGCACACAATAAAATTTTAAAGTTATAGCATAATAAAATTATAGCAAGTTCTAACTGTTGAAAACCACCTTTTATATTTAATACAAAATAATTTTCTTATTACGTATGATGAAATTCAGGTAATCTGAGAAACCCAGAAAGGGATTCTTGAACTTCTCTCCCTCAGGCTACTCATAAACAAAATGATGTACAACTTTGGAAAGTTTATTTCAAAATCATTATAGACTCTCATTTTTAAAAGCTGCTCAGAAGGAAATTCCAGCTGAAGTCTTAGTCTTTTTTTATGCAAAATTTGTTTCAGGAGTTCTTGTCCTTCTAGTACAGTTTTACCCATCCAGATATATAACAATCTGCCAGGCATTGCCTTTACCTGGTTTATTCACTCCTTTTGACAATTTAACCTGTGAGAGAATGGAAACAGAGCAAGACTACTTTGAGTAGTGTGTGAATGACACCTTTCAAGTAGTTTGCATTTCCTGCAGACAGGTGGTGGTGACCACAGAACAGCACACCAACCCATGCAATTTTGGTGACTCTACATGTAAATACGTGCACTCTGTTATTGGATTTACACACGTAGATGGAAGACATTTTCATAGATTCATCCACTAAAGGCCACACCAACAAATTTATCCTCAAAATGGCTAGGGAGGAAAATGAAAATCAACATTTTTTCCCAAATTTTGCCTTTAAAACTTTATGTTCAGAATAATGGATGATACTGCAACTCCAGCACAGAAGCAACCTATTCCATGATGCTTAACTGCACGTGGCTTCTGTCAAGTTACAATGGTATCATTAGACAGAGGCTGCTTACTCAGAGCTTTCCCCATGGAGGTCCCATATTCAGCAAAAACAGACTCCAATGTGTATGCAAGTCAAGTCTTGAATCTCTCTGCTGAGTCAGCTGTGAGGGAGCAATAAATTCTTGTTAGAAATCAGACTCCAGACCACTATGGCTGAATTACAACTCAAAACAATAGTTCTTTCTTCTCTTTCCCCCTTCATTACATACATATTTCACTGACAAGTTAGCCTGGAGTGCCCATCCAGGTTACCACCCTCAGCTGCTGGTCCCATTCTGTACAGGGTACATGTAGCTCAGGAACCAGTTTCCAAAATCCTACAGTTTTCATCACAAGGGAAGAAGTATGATCTGAACATGGCGGTCACTGGGAATCCCTCAACAGAACTGTTGATTTTAGCAATTCTTGTGCTGATTTAGGAGCAAAATAAGATTGAGAAGAACAGATAGCTGGGGTCAGTAGCAACCGCTGTTCCATGGTCTGAATTGTCTTCATCAGTCTATCACTACCTTGGGATTCATAAGCCATCCATCTTTCCCTCACATCTACATACTTCTAACGTCATCCTGTTCTCACATCAGCTAAACTTCAAACAACATCCACTAAGGCCACATAAAAACAAGACCTGATGACTAAGAGAACAAAATGTATTTGTAGCTGTGTTGGTGTAAATGGCAGGGATCTCTTCCCCATCTTCTTTCAGGACAGCTTTACCAAAGTGCAAGTCCTTAAAGCCAAGACACAGAGTCTTAACACATCTGTTCCCAAAGCTGTGGTTTTTCAAACATAGCGATTTTCCAAAATGCCAATCAATCATTAAATATTACAAGCAAATATAAACAAAATATATATGGTCCTGGATTGCCTCCAGAGGCCTGTGGTACACTGCAGGCAGAGGATAATGTAATTAAATATGGGCAGTCTGCCGACTACTCACTGTCGATTTTGGCCGGATGTGAGCTGAACAAGTTTGCCCTATTGCAAACATTTGTTTTACAGTGCTACAACTTAATTGAGCTTGGAAAGCTTCTGCAGGCATTAACAATGGCTTACCTCACTAATGAGTAGGGACAATATGACCACTTTGACTCAGTGGGCAAAATCCATCCTCATTTTCATTTTGTAACGTCACAAGTGAAGTAGGCACTAATGGATATGTGTGCTTGTGGAAAAAAAGGGAATGATAAAATAAGCTTAAAATGGTTCCCTGCCTTGAAAATGTACTGCTGTGAAGATGATTTCAGCTACATGATAAACAGAATATACGGGCACAATTTGCCCAAAAATCAGTGGGGAACTTCCTCTACACTGCTGATACTCACGTTCTTTTCTGAAGTTGCTTGGCCACCTATGTCAGAAGAGGTTTAGCCCAGGGAATCGCAACAGGGCTACTGAAATATCCTTTTGCAATTGGCCAATTTGTACTCAGGGACAAGAAGCTCCCTCTCATTTCCTAACGTCTCTCTGGGAGCCATATTGACTTAGGCAAACCAAGCACTCTGGTACCAACATACTCAACCAACTTCCAAAAGCAGAGCAGGAACATTTTCAGCACAGTTTATTTGCTGGGTGGTGCTGTTTCTTTCCTTGGTTTGGTTATGAAGCAGCATTTGTTTTGAATGGAAAAACAAATTAGTACATTGCCCAAACCCCTCCTTCTCCCTGGGAATACAGACATTCTACCCACAGCTTTATCCTAGAATAAATCTAGAAGTCTCTTGAGGAAGCCCCTTGTCAAAAATATTGGCAGTTACTGCAAAAATGGAATTATGGTACTCTGTCTTCCTGAATTTCGTATTGTATGATCTAGTTTGAAATATGCTGCCTAGAATGGCTGCAAAATACAGGACAGACATGAGCGATCTGTCTGCTACTGCAAGCCAGATGAGGCTGAACAGTTGCTTATCTGCTCTACAAAATGGGATCAAAAGTTCTTCCTTTAAAAGTCCCATGAAAGATGGCAATTCTAGAGAGTGGCTGAAGCTTCCTGAAGTATGACATTTTGCCAGACTGTGGCTGGGTTTTGAAAAAAAAAAAGACACTGCATGTTTGTCTCTCAGAAGGTCTTTTCACAATGCTCAGTCTTATACTTGAACACACACAATGAAGGCAGGCACAGGAAGGAGACTTGGCTTGAGCTCAGGATTCCCTGGTGTTTGGGACTTCAGGGTTATTCTGTCTGACTTGTATGCTGTAATTGCACAGGGGCTGCAGATGACAAATTAACTTATATTTGCTGATATTTACAGGTATTTGTTTGAATTCAGGGTGCGATTTTTTTGCACATAGAGATGTGTCAAGCATGTGTGAACTTTGCATTTCATAAGATTAACATTAAGCAATGCACCTGGGAGATGACATAGCCTGCAGCCCATTGCCTGCAAGAAAAGACTTCTGGAAAGTCATGTCTGTGTTATGTATAGAATATGGCATAAGGTTCACACAAAATGCATCCTTAACAATACTGCCAAGAGATATTTGGAATGAACAGGGCAGACAGTTCAAAGCCAACTTGCTCTCCAGCATCACTCAAGGAGAACCTCCTTCTGTTTATATCTGTACACAAGAGATACCAAAACCAGATAGTGTCTGCACCTGGTTTGCTTCTGACTTTCCCAAGTCACTTCCCACATGACTCAACTGGGTGGAGGATGGCAAGCAAACCATCAGTGAGCTCCCTGTAAGGAGGCGCAAAAACAAACAGCAGCCTTTTTACTATTGTGCATGAAAGGCAACCCACGTACAGCTTTTACCTTGAATAACTGAAACAGGAAGACAATTGACTTTGTTTAGCTTTTCACAGGCAAAGAAGGTTTGCTCCCAGCTCAGGCCAGGCCTGGGGCCCTCTTCAGACCTCTTTGAAGCAGTAGCACCACAGGTGAGTAGAGTACCAAGGGAAACCTATACATTGAGTCCCAGAGTGAAAACCATACCTGGCAGAGGGCCTTGGAGCAGGCAGCTCCAGATCAGAAGCCAATCATTATTCCTGTTCTGTATCAAGTTTTAGAAAAAACTTTAGCAAGTTACCCTACATGCATCTGCTACTTACGCACATACACATGCACATATAAGAACAGCCATGTCACATCTGTCTAGTGGCTTGACTTTGACAGTAGTCAACATTATCAGATGCTTAAAAAATACTACAGCTACCCAGCATGTGCAGCTGACACTTTTCTGGAATACGTACCTAAACTCTGATGTCTAGGAACATCACTACCTAAACACTGACTTCAGGAGACTACCATACATTTCATTTGACACATTTCTCAGTCACTCTTCCAGCCTAGGACATGTTATGCAGAAGACCAAAAGGTTTAAGCAGCCAGGAATATACAGAGCACAACCAAAAGGCATTCTCGTGGTTGGTGTAATTGGGCACAAAGTGGCTTTAAGAAAGGAAAAAAATGCGGCACAAAGCTCACTGTTTTCCATTCTCTTCCAAACATATACACATTCTGCATTAAGTGCAACTGACTGAAATGAGCATTAATCTTTATTAAGTATTCCTTTCCCTATACTTTGAGTAACAATTTAATTCAGTAGCTTAGGTACTGTTAGTAAATGAATATTGCTGAGCTCCTGGAAATCTGTATCTATCTAAGCAAGCAAGAGTATAGATAGACATATCTATAGCATAGCTATAGAAAGACAAACTCTTCCACATTATCAAGAAAACATTTGATTCAAATTTTAATGGAATCTTAGTTCAACTTTGCTGTTTGAATATGCTGGTAATAATGCACACTTCCTGCAATAGAGGCAACAACATTTCTTGTGAATCTAGACATATATTTTTCCTTGCAAAAGTGAATTTTTCCAAGTACCATGAAAACAGGAATTGCCCTGCTTACTGTCTTAGAAGCTGATGACAGCTTTGTATTATATACTCATGCTATAGCAGTGCATTTTGACCTCAGCTAGACCCTTTGAGCTTAATAGCATAGAGAAAAAGAGTAAATGATAGTTCCTGTCTGCCAGAAGCATCTCAGTAAGATCCAGCCATGCTTACTCCTGAGATAAGGAAAGTGTACAAGATATCATGGGATCTCCTGCTTCTCACAAGTTGTATGTGCAGTTTTCACAGATAAGTTACAGTAATTCTTCCTACAGGTAGGAGAGAACAGTGTGGATCATGTGAACAAGAACAGCTCTGCAGTTAGTCGCTAAGGCTCCCTTTCCCAAAATCCCCAGTGCACACCTGTGGCTGAGTGAATTTTCATGGTCCATTCATGGGTTTGTTCAGCCTGGAAAAGAGAAGGTTTAGGGGTGACCTAATTGCAGCCTTCCTGAAGGGAGCCTGCAAGAAAGATGAAGAGGAACTTTTACAGTGGCATGTAGTGTCAGGACAAGGGGCAATGGCTGCAAACTGAAAGACAGTAGGTTTAGACTCTATATAAGGTAAAAATTCTTTACTCTGAAGGCTGCGAGACACTGGAACAGGTTGCCCAGAGAAGTTGTGGATGTCCCGTCCCTGGGAATGTTCAAGGCCAGGTTGAATGGAGCTCTGAGTGACTTGGTCTAGTGAAAGACTCATGACAGCAGAGTTGGAAATAAATGATCCTTAAGGTCCTTTCCAACCCAAGCCATTCTATGATTTGTCATGGCACAAAATCTGTAATTTGGGTACCCTAGTCTCAGGCATCAAGACTGACAAGAATGCAGAGTTCTGTGCCATGACAGAGGGATGGAAGAAAAATAAGTCACTTTGGTATAGCCTGACAGTATGCTTAGTCTACATGGATGAGTATAAATCCAGATAATAGCAGCATGGAGCTTAACTCATCACCAAACCGTTATGAAAGAGCAATCTCATTTCCTCTCACCGTCTTGTATAATATTTTATTATGTGCTCATATCAGGGCTACTCAAATAGCTTTCCAGGTTAGTAGAACAGGAAGAAAAAAAAAATCTTCCCACATAATATTATTGTTGTTGATAAATGAAGAAAGAGAAAAAAACCTAAGCCCAAAGTTATGAGTCACCTGAATGCACTTAAGCCAGATGTAGAATTAAGGAACAGGCACTGACATGCAGTTATGAGAAAACAAAAAGTTGCTTTAGCCTCTCTCAAAACGAATGCTGCAGGGCAGTAGGACTAAGGGGAGTTTAAAAAATAAAAAGAGAATGGGGGATGGGGAAGGCTTCTTAACATATAAATCACAGTGTCAAAATCCTTTTATCTTTTGGCGCCCAAATCTCTCATCTGCCTCAGTAAATGCTAAACAAGTCACTAGCAATTCTTTGTGAATTTTTAATTGGTGTTTTCACAACCTTATTCTTGATATTTCTAGGAGAAATTAGCAGATGTTCATGAGAGGAGATTTAGAGAGAGAAATCTCTCAGATAGGGTAGGGGTAAGCCTGAGAAAGAGCTGGATGTCCTCTACCGTAACACTGGCTCCAATAAAACCTCTTAGCTTTTCTCAGCTTCCAAATATACTCTCCAGGAGTGTAAAAAGGTGGGTTGCAATTGCCTACACTTGCGGGAGTGTTAGGTTTTATATAGGGAATCTGCAGCACCTGGTCTCTAGTTTGTACATGGCAAGGCCACAGCAAGATGGGAGTTTAACCCTTCTCCCTGGTGCGAACACGAAACTGTTTTATATTGCTAGAGGATGAAGAAAGAAGTGAAAATTTCAGGATGTATAGTAAATAACCTGCAAAGCAGTTCGAAAAACTTCATTTTCTGATCTCATCTACTGATTTGACAGAAAGTTCCTTGAAGAGAAAAGTGTTAGGTTTGGTCTTGGAAACGGCTTATTAGATGGCTTATGAATAGACAGGCAACAAACACATCTTTGGTAAGTTCCTCAGAAATTGTGTTTTGTTCAAAAGCCAGAGAGCAAAACTTGACAGGTTTCACACTTCAGTTTCAAAGACGCTGAAAATGTTTTTTTCAAAAATTTTAAAGCAAATTTTTCAATTGTCGTGCAATGCCATTTTCATTTAAAGGTTGCCCTATGTAAGAGTAGGAAAGAAAGCTAAATGGTCAAAGACTGAAATAAATCTTTTTGTTTGAAAATGAATGAAATCATCAACAGTGACTCTAACACAAATTTTCTCATATTGGTGTTACACCAATAGAAAGAAAATAAACCATTTTGTTTGACCTAACTCAATTTTAAGTCAGTCACTGAAACAAAACATCCATTATTGACCCAACTTGGCTAAATGACTAAAACCTCCTGTTGCTGGAACATGTTGGGGGCAAGAGAAAGTTTTAAGGAAAAGGGAGGGTGTACAGTCAGTACATTTTTGAGGTTGAGGGTTTGAGCACATTTTTTGAGGTTCCAAATACTGTAAGGCTGAGCAGAAGTGTGAAAGAAACCATTAAACTGTTCACCATGCTGGAGCCAGGGCTGAATTACAGTAGCCCGAAACTTGGTCATTATCTTACTGTTTCTCCTTCCCTGTTTCCCACTTCTGCACCGTAGACTCAAACAGCAAGTTCCTCAGGATAGCAAGCAATATTTTATTTTGTGTCTGGGCAGTATCTGCCTGGACCATTGCAAAGACTCTTCAGGACAAATCTGTACTGCCACAGGATGAATAATTTTTCTCAAATGCAATACTGGCTTTCTTGTTCTCCAAAAACAAATATGACAAGTTGTTTGAAAAAATTTTATCCCCCTTCTGGCAATGAAAATATGGCTTTAAACAAAAGTAAAATCCTCATTTTCTACAAGTTGCTTAGCTATTTAAAATGTAAGGGGAAGTCCAGGTCTGCACTGCTGAATGAAGACACTATCGACCTGAGTTGGCTTTTGCTCCACACACTTACTAGCTCTTCATATGAACTCTGGTCTTAGGAAAGGTGGAACTGCAGGTCCTCAGAAAAATAAGCTGTGGGGTGGAACAGGTACAAATCAGCTACATAATTGGACCTATCTCATTTGGATTTCTAACTGGACTCTCTGAAACCATGGATATTTGCAGAGAACTTTTGGGCATGGTCAATGAAAATCTAACCAGATATTGTGATTTTCAACAAGTACTAATCACAGCTACACCATCAAACCTGAAAATAATCCGATTCTGGGCAGTTCGTGTTCCCTAAGTCCATCAGTTTTCCCTCTCCTCCCTCTTTTTCTTATCCAAGCTGTGCCTTAAAGGGGTTCAAGAAAACAGAAAAATCAACGTGTTTGTAAAGTTTTTTTTCTTCACACCAGGTTGAGAGAAGGGAAAAAAAAAGCATCCTGAAATATGAAAGAGCCTTTCTGTTCCTCACACATCTGTAGCTTATTAAGAAGACTATCATAACTGAAGACACTCTGACCAAGCAACTCCAGGTTTCCTCTGGTAGGGCACGATCAGACTGTAGTGTCAGAAGCTGACAGGATGCCAAGAATCACCAGCAAACTTGCAGCAGGGTTAGCAGCCAGTATGGTGCAAAGTGTGTTCTTTGGGGCAAACAGTCCTGGAGGACTGAGAAACTACCTAAGAATTCTAAGTCCCTTGAAGAGATTGTGGCATGTTAGTACCCACAGAAAATAGTTTCTTCAATGCATTATTTATTGCTTTTCTGTATTTATATAATATCCAGCTTCCTGGGAGTAATTTGTTTTGGATTGTGTAACACTGGGCAGAACATCAAACATATGTTAATCAGGGGTAATAAAACACTGAGGTTTATGGTCACTGAGGTATTAAAGATTGCTAATAAATTATAGGGCTAGCATTTTAAATGAGCTATAGTTTGGAGAAGAGCAGTAACACCATATCCGAGGGCATTAATTGCCATTGCCCAACTTCCTAATTACCAAGAGTTTCAAATATGTTTTTAAACCAATATATCACTTTGTTATACTTGCAATGAAATACAGCTGAAATTTGAAAAGCTACAGTAGTGTTAAGTATTTTACCCCTTCAAAGCACTCCGCAGTTATGAAAACACAGTACCTCTGTGAAAGAGTTAATTATTATATCCCCATTTTATACATTGGGGAAGCAGAAGTGCAGAGGTTAAAAGTCTCCACTGGGACCACCCAGCTTGTCAGGGTTTGCATGAAGGGGACACACATACTCTCCAGTCTTAGAGCACAATGAACAGGCAGTGCTCCCTTTCCCCAGATGCAGCCTGACTGTGCAGCAACGGCAACCCACTTATAGCAGTGGCATCCCATCCCCATACTGTGTTTCTTCTTCTTGTGGAAACACTGGAAGACTGGCAAGGGACTGGAAGAAGAAAGAGGCACTAATCTTCTCCTGGAATAACTCACAGAGAGGGAAACTGTACTGCATCTGACAGGTTCTCCTGTTTCCTGTATGTTATGTCTCAAAAGCAACATTTTTAGTGCCCTGCTGTCCTAGCCATTTGCCACAGGATTGCATTGTCCCACGAGTCATGCCCGTCCGTGAAGATGGCACCACTGGTGTAGCACAAAATGCACAGGGTGCACGTGAACACCACAGCACTGGGAGAAACATAAAGTCCAAAAGGATCTGGCAACGGTTCTGCTGTGGGCTTTTCTTAGGGCAGGAGTGAGCACATTCCATGAGTCGTGCGGGCAGGTGTGCTGCTAGCAGAGCAATCCAGGTGCTCCAATGTGGGACTTTTGCCAGGGTCTAAGGCATTACCCTTACACCAGGTAACAGCCTCCCTAATGGAATGGCCCTTACTGAGAACTGCACAAGGGTCAGGTTTCAAAGCAAGGGGCTTTAGGAAGGCAAGAGCTGGGGAAGCCTGCCACATCTTTTCAGAGAACAGGGCTTATGTTCATCTGAAGAGGACTGGCCGAAAGAGATACAGACAGTATACACACAGTAGGTTTGAGAAGCCTGGCAGCATTTAAGGATGAACACTGCTTGGCCTCTGCCTTCCATTCACCTTGTATTTAGTCCAGTTCCCACTCTGCATGAAAAACAGGAGCCATCTTTCTTCTGTCACTGTCCATTAAATTCTCTCCAAGCATAGTCTCAACAAACTAGCCTCATACTGAAGTGCTCTCACCTGCACCCCTTCCTTAAACCTGAAGTGCACTTTCACAGAATCACAGAATCATTTAGATTGGAAAAGACCTCCAAAAACATTTAGTCCAACCTTTACCCAATCACCATCATGTCAACCAGACCTGAGCACTACATGCCACATTCAGTTGTTTCTTTGAACAAGTCCAGGGATAGTGATTCCATTAGCTTTCTCAACAGTCCATTCCAATGTTTAACAACCCTTTCCATGAAGAAATTCATCCTGTTATCAAACTTGAATCTCCTCTGGTGCAGCTTGATTCCATTTGCTCTCGTCCTATCACTGGTTGCCTGGGAGAAGAGGCCAACCTGGCCCCAGTCTCCTCTCAGGTAGTTGTAGAGAGCAACTCCCCTGAGCCTCCTTTTCTCCAGGCTGAACAATTCCAACTCCTTCAGCTGCTCCTCATATGAGTTACTCTCCAGACCCTTCCCCAGCTCCATTGCCCTTCTCTGGACACGGTCCAGCCTCTCAATGTCCCTCTTGCAGTAAGGCGGCCAGAACTGAACAAAGGATTCAAGGCATGGCCTCACCAGTGCCAGGGGACAACCACTGCCCTGGTCCTCCTGGCCACACTATTCTTGACACAAGCCAGGATGCCATTGGCCTTCTTGGCCACCTGGGCACTACCGGCTCATGTTCAGCTCCTGTTTACCAGCACTCCAGGTCCTTTTGCACCACGCAGCTTTCCAACCACTCTTCCCCAGCCTATAGCACTACCTGGAGTTGTTGTGACCAAAGGGCAATATCCTGCACTTCTCTGTGTTGAACCTCATACCATTGGCCTCAGTCCATCAATCCATCCTGTTCAGATCCCTCTGCAGAGCCTTCCTACCCTCCAGCAGATCAACACTCCCACACAACTTGGTATCATTGAGATTTCAGACAGCTCCAGGAACCTTGCTGCTCACCAGACCTTGTGTTTTGGGGCAAGAGAAAACAAGAACAGCTAGCCCTGACTCACCCATAAGTCACAGGGGCTACAACCAAACACGTAACGTGACAGCAAGCCTGCAGGCGGAGAGTGACTCACGGAACCCAGGAGGGGCTGTGGCTCATACAGCATGGCCACGTCTGGGTGAGGGTGAGGAGACAGCTCATGTATGAAAGCGTGGCACCACAGGAGCCACAGGACATGTCGGTTCTGCTGGCCCCCTTCCAGCTGCTCCTGCAGCGCTGTTCCCTCCCTTCAAACCAGGGAGGGTCACAGAGCCTACCTGTACATCCAGGTACCTCCCTGCCCACCACAGAGTGGGAGAGCAAGCCCTTACCTCAGCTGGGGCTGGGCTCTGGGTCTGATGTGGTGTAGGCAGCCACCAGCCCTGGCAGCAAACCTCCTGCTGATGTGGCAGGGCAAGGAAGAGGCTGAATAGTGAACCCTTGCTGCAGGGTGTCTGATGAGGCATGCAGAGCATACGGACATGATATTTGGCAGCAGGAGCCTGTCCTTCTGCTTTGTGGGCTCTTTGCTGGCTGCCTTGTGCCTCCTGACGTAGGCACACTGCGTGTGGCATAGCCCAGGCTGCCTTGAGGGCACCAAGGGAGCCAGCTGGCCCTGGCATCCACTCCTACTACCATGAATAACTGGGCTCCCAGTGCTCCCAAGAGGACTCTAGTGCCATCACAGGGTGACCTGTCAGGGAGTCTGGCCTGGGGCTTGCAGCAAGAGGACACAGATGAAAAAAGACATCTTTACTCCAACAAGGCAGTCACTTTGCTGCCAAAAAAAGAAAATTATTTAATTTCTCAGGACAAAAGGGAGCTGAAAATTGGGATGAGAAGAAAGACAGAAAAGAAATAATGCAAATCAAAGCACATTCAGACATTTCACAATTGTATAGTGAGAAAGCATAAAAAGCTTTCACAAACAAGCAGTCACAGACATGTTCCAGCCTCAAAATCAAGGATGACACAAAAATTGCATTTAAGGAAGAAACATTCATCAAAAGAGAAGCTAAATTCTGTGAGGAAAGTTCCCTAAGCTTCCTTCAGAAAACATATGTAAACTCCTAAGATGTTTTCAATTTTTTTATTAACCATCTTATCTCCCATTCCTTGCACAGACTCATTAAAGAAAACACAACGGAGTACATTGGTTTGTAGTACTCTGAGCAGTCCTGACACTCATGATCAATGGTGTTATGTGTTGAAAAACTACATTTTTGCCTCTAAAACATATTTAAAGTTATGATAATTTGCAGTCCATCCTGGTCCTTATCTCCCTGATCTTTTAATTGCTGACCACCACTATATACTCTGGCAATCACTTGGAAAAGCTGTGCAGGTGTTTCTTGCAAAGTCCTGCTTGACTTTTCTGTGCAGTGAACATGATATGGCCTCAGGTCATAGTGACTGGGCTCAGATTTATAATAACAACAAATTTGAGTGCTCTCCCAGAATTCTGCAGCCTCAGTTGCACTATGCAGTGCTAGAAGCACATCTGGTCACAAACAACTTAAAATTGCACATGAGCAATGCTTTGCTATTCATATATCCTGCCAGCATGGGCAAACCCTAGAATGTTTGGGTAGCTGCTTCTGTCTGGTGGTCTGATGCTTGCTCACTTGTGGCTGCTGGATCTGCTGCTGCTGAACTCAAAGAGACTTCAGAGGAACAGGATCACAGTGTGGTAGAGTAACAAGATAAAGCCCTTGAACACTCTGCCTGAATTTCTGCCTGCTGCTGTGTTAACAGTGAGCCCAGTCACAGGAGCAGAAACTGCCATAGCTGACCAAGTGCATTTGAAGGGCCCTCACAGGCATGACTCTCCTTGAATATTAAAATCCTGAGGATAATTTTCTCCATAGGCCACCCTAAAATCTATAATTATTAAAGCTGCTTTTGAAAACTACAAAACATGAGTCCCACTACAGACCAGAACTACTTCCACATCAAAGCAATCTGATTCTTCCACAAGATTTGTAAAGTCTAAATTCTTAACCCTCCTGAAAACCAAAGCACCACAAATATTTACTTCTGTGTCCAACACACACCTTGCTTCCTGCTTGAGTGTTACAGGAAACACCACTTCAGTCATGAAACAAACAGACATGACTTCCTTTTTGCTCCCTCCCTCATGCTCTCTTTGGTTCCTCTGGCTCCAGATTCAAGCACAGCCAGCCACTGCACTTGCTGAAAATAGAGTACACGTAAAACTCCTCTTTTGTTCAGTCCAACCTGTCTCTCCTGAGTGGAATAGGAAGAGCCAACAGATCGGAACTTCAGCAGCGCTACTGTTAGCCACCATTGGTCACCTTGTTTCTGATGTTAACTGTCTTGAACAGAAGATATGTAAGTAGTGAAAGGATTTTGGTTTGCTACTATACAAGTCCCCTACCAAAAATTGACAGTGCTGTTTTATACTAATTGTCATTATCCTACATCCCTCCTCAACAGTTGGGGAACTGATACATGGATCAAAATCTGAACTGTCCCATAATTGAAAATGTACTTCAAAATGTTCAAGTCCAGCTTCCTACTCTTCTGCTATCACAAAAAAGGGAGATAGGCCTGGGTTTCTCTTCTAATAGCCCTTTCTCTTGGTTTTGCATGGATTCCTTCATCTCTTGAATATTTATCTGGGACTATTCTGGACATACTTAAGACGGATTTTCCCGTCATCCATTTTTTGTTTCCTCACTTGATAACTGAGTGTCCTCTGCTGGTTCAACTCCTCCTGAGGGACCGCAAATGGAACTGCTTCATTTCATTGTATAATCCAAGCAGACATACACCTGTATATTCCTGTATTTCTTGCAGGCTAAGGTAAGGCTTGCAAACAGCAAAGACTTAACTAAAAATGCTTAAAAGTGCATACTTCCAAATGGATTTATTTTGAACCAGTTTTGGAAGGGGAGTCCCACTTTTGGATTATTTATCACAAGTTGGCAGTTGTACTCAATGATCCTTATGGGTGCCTTCCAACTTGAGATACTCTGTGAAGTCATAAGAAAAAAAACCCAAACTGTCAAATGCAAGAAGACAAAGTTCTGGGAGTTCTCCAATTATTTTTGTTGCCAAGAAACCTTTTTGGTATCCACATGCTCAGATTCTCTGTCCCATCTTACCCATAATTCTCAGACAGCGCTTCTCCATGCCATGCCCTAAACGAGAGAAGTGCCAAACCCCAGCAATGTAAAGCATGGAAATGCCTGAATAAAAATACTATAAGGATAAGAAAGCTATATTGGATTAATTTTAGTCTAATTTGCCATGTAGAGAGGTGCAACGAGGAAAGAGAAACAGCTTTATCCGAAGCATTTATATGATCCCCATTACCAGAGCATCTTAATTCTTTACAATCTCTAATGCATTTATGCTAAAAGCACACTTGTGAGGGAGGAAAATACTATCTTCTGCATTTTACAGATGAGGAACAGGGATTCAGATACTTTAAAAGTATTTATGAGTAAAACTCTCACTGATTTCAGCTGAAGCTGGGTCCCTAAGTTCTCCTGGGAAACCAGCCCAAAGCAGGTACAACATGCACAAGTAACCATGGGGTTAGGGACCTGACATCCTCTGAGCTCAGCTGCCCAGAGGCCACACAAACCACGGAGTACAAGTTCCTCAGTGCACTGCCACCTACCCAGTTCTGCTCTCCCTGTTCCAGCAGCTGTAGTTCCTAGTGCTGAATTTGTTTTCTTCCTTTGCCCCTGCTGAAAAACATTCTGCTTCCTCCAGACCATGCTGTCAATTCATCAAGATCATTTAGACTCCAAAGCTCATCTCTGGAGTGTTCACTCTTCCTTTCTGGCTTGCTGTCATTGCAGTAAGGACTCTCTGTACTCCATCATCTAACTGCCTACCATTAGCAATGAAAGCTATCAAGCAGAACAACACTCATCTCAAATCTCAGCTGTCCTTTACATATCCCTCCATCTGACAGGGAACTGATCATCATTCTCTGAGAACAGTTTTGCCCCCATTTGTTCATAGCATCATCTTAAGGCAATGAAATTTAAGGCCCTTGAGAATGTCAAACATCTTAGTAAAGGCAAATTAAGGTTAAATGGTTGTTCCTCCCATGAGGTGTATTTTCAGTACCTAAGAGGAAATCAGACCAATTTAACATGACTTTGAGAGAGAACATGAGTAAACCTGCGCCATACAGCACTTATAAACCAGAAGAAAATAATTAGGAAGTCCACAATAATAAGAATGGGAGTCAATGCTTGCTGAACCTAGATGGTGTCCATCTCCTGCTAGAAATATTAAAAAAATGTTTCTGAAGAATATTCACGTTGCTGCTTTCTGCCATAATTTGTTGAGAAATGGTCAAATATACATGATTTCTCTTGTAATTCAGCCACAGACAAATTATTTCTTTTTCCCAATCCAACTAATACCTTTCAGAACTCCTAAGTGAGGCCTTGCTATTCTCCATTCACTGTTTAGGATTTCATAAAAGAAGTCGTGTGAAACTACTTTTGTTTTAATAATTGTTATCAAATTGTTATTTGGGAGCAAAGTCACTCAAGTATAGATGTACCAGTGTCACTACTCTTAAGAGAAATTGGTTATCTGCCAATTGGTTTCTCTGTCTTCCTTTGGTATGTGCCATTGTGTTCAGTCTTTGGCATGCTCAATTCACATCATGCAGATCCACTTGTGGAAATGAAATCTTTCCCTTTTCAGTTCATTAGATTTAGGCAAAGTCTTTTCTGCTTTGGTCTTAGACTTTTGCTTTCCTCCATTGTTTCTGATGGCTCTCACACAGATTGCAGTGGCAGAATTGTCAGCAGTTCATAAGTGGGCCAAGTCCTTTCAGATGTTGTGTACAAGTTTCAGGACTGCTTTCAGATTTACTTCCTTTCTTGTTTCCTTGCAGATATCCCTTTGATCCACAGAGTATATTTGGACATCAGATATACAATCAGCATGTGGGACAATTTTCCTACAAACTGGCCATATTCACAGTCATGATGAGTCTGCTGGATCTCTAGAGATCAAAATGAAACATATCCAAAGTCTGCATTGTTTTCCTGTGCCCTAGACTGTAACAGCAAAGTAATCTTGGAGCCAAACTTCCTTAAAGTTGACAGGACACCAGACTTGAGTCATCTGGGCACCAGACTGGATCCAACTCCAGTAGCTGTAGATGAAGATAAATATTTTTAATTTATCATAGGAGAGATTAAAAGGTGCTGATCAAAGTGTAAGCACCACTGTCTTTGTCTGGACTACTATGATTATTTCAGTTAAGCTGCCACTCACTGGCACCTCGATATAACTTCTGTTTTTGATTCTCTCCAAATATGAAACACAAATAAGGAGAATTTTACTAGGCTACAGGAGTTTTTGTTTATATTGTGTTTCAATTTTTTTTCTTAGAATAATAATTGAGAGAGTGGAGATTTACAGTCTGTGTTTCTTACAGTCAACTCACAGTGACTTCCTCTTTGCTCCAGTGCACATTTTTTGTCCATGCCCTTGGCTTGGCAGGTAGGAGGGAGCAGGAGGTGCTCTCCTCTTAAGGCAGTGAGGAGGCTTGGCTCACTCAGAGAGAAAACACTATGGTCTAGGCTGGGACACATCCAACAGCAGATCCTCACTGCCCTCCTGGCTGGAGGCAACAGTGGCAGGGAGAAGGTCTATAGGATGGAAAGGGAGGGGAAACCCTTTAACCATCCAAGCAAGCAGCAGCAAGGGCTACAGGAATGGCATATCACACCTCTGCTGACTACAGCTATCGTTCATTAGTGATGTGAACATATGTATGATAAACACCATGAAGTACAGAGCACAGACCAGGACAGCCAAAAGCTGTCTGAGGTACACAGTCTTGTAGGAGACAGGGGCCTCAAGGACCACACAGCCAGGCCAAAGGAACAACAGGCTTTTCAGGAAGATTTCTTTTTACCAGGCATAAAATGGAGAAGCAGATATAGCCGAGATTTGGGTATGAAGGCTTGAGCTTTCCATGATCTCCTGTACTCTCATAGTGCTTTCCAGTGCTCCAAGTTACTGGGCATCAAAAAGAAAAGCAGGTGCAACAATCCAACAGCCAGGACCACAACTAGAATGAAGCCTCAAAGAGGGAAGAGCTGGACCAGCATCTTCATGAGGAGTGCCCTTAAGAGCAGAAATATTTAATCCTCCTAATTTTTAAACTAGTTTCTCTTGGGGTTTTTTTACCATTTTACTAGCCTGAGAGATTTCTTCAATTCTTGTGTTAAGAGCAAGATTTGCTTCAGCATTTTTTTTATAATACAGGAGTGCAACATGAGAAACTGAGCACAAATCTTCTATAATTAATACAGGGAACCTCCCGAAAATAGTCAGGTTTCAAAAGCAAATATATATTCAAGCACAATCACAGTATTTCAGGAAAATTTTAAAAGCTTTAATCGTGAGGAAAGGGTAAAGGCACTTCTATTTCAGGCATAGTTCAAGCATCATCCATCTTCCTTCCCTTCCATAAAGGCAAACATTCTCAAGTTACAAGTTTTGAAAGATTTTTCCAAGTCTCCATTTTACTTGGAGCTTAATGCTGTCTTTAATCAAGACTTCCTTCTGGAGCTCTACAGCTTATCCTACAGTCCTTGTAATCAGCATTATTTCTAGCTATTCACTTTTCCAGCTTCAGTAGCAGAAAGCAAGATTCATTTTCAAATTTATGATTGCATCAAAAATATAACTTAATTTAAAATTATTTATTTTTTCATGCTAACTCAGCTAAATTTTCCTAGCAAATAGTGTGACCAAAGTTCAGCCACTAAGACTCTTTCTAGGAGGAATGCTCTTCCTTTGCTGTAGAGGTTTGTGGAGTATTTTTTTTAGAAGTAGAAAAATAATTAGCTCCTGAATGAGTTCCAGGTTTAAACTTAAAGACAGCTCTCTGGAAAATAACAGCAAAAAATCTCATGATTCAGCATAAATCTAGCAACACATAAATCCTACATATATTTTTTTAAGGGTACATAAAATGTAATTCATACAAACCCCAGAAAAAGGAGCAAGAAATAGATATTTAAAGTGCCTGGTAGAAGTATTTGAGATATATGAAACTCCTCCTAAGTTAATAAATAGAAGAGTTTCTACACTAAAGAGTCAAAAGTTGTATCATGACAAATACAGCAGAATAAAAATTAACTACAAGCAGCGTTGAATACAAAGAATGAATGACAAGAGTGTTTGGAGCTAGCTATGGTGAGAATGACAGGTGGACCCCCACACTGCAGCCCTGTGCCTGCCCTGAGCAGGTTGTCCTGTTGCAGGGTTATATCTCAGAGGAATAGGACTGAAATGCGCTCCTGCCTTCTCTGTCTGTTGTCCCATCCTGCCTGGGCTGCAGTAGCAATTCTCAGAGACAGACAAGCCTTCACTAACCCTTTCCAGGCTTCTGCTGTGCTTCTGAATAAACCTATTATGAGCAGAGAAAATTGTATTTGTTTTCTGGACTCACTGCTAAGTACTGTTAGCAAATTTGGTAACGTTTCAAGGATATTAATAATAATAACCAATTGGGGACATGATAGACAGTGCTTCCCTACTGTGCCTTCCTTCTTCAGGAATCAGCTGCTGGCAGTATTGATTCACTTGCTAATGTGGAAAAGACAATGTAGAGCCTTTTAAACATATTTTTGAGTAAAACAGTGCAAAGCACATGTTGTGGTTTAACCCCAGCCAGCAGCCAAGCCCCACGCAGCCACTTGCTCACTCCTCCACCAGCAGGATGGGGAAGACAATCAAAAGGGTAAAAGGTCAAAAACTCATGGGTTGAGATAAAGACATTTTAATAGGGAAAGGAAAAGCAGTGCACACAAACAAGGCAAAACAAGGGATTAATTCAGTGCTTCCCATGGGCAGGCAGGTGTTCAGCCATCTCCAGGAGAGCAGAGCCCCATCACATGTAGCAGTTACTTGGGAAGACAAAGGCCATCACTCCCAATGTCACCCCTTCCTCCTCCTTCCCACCACTCTGTATTCTGAGCATGACATCCTGTGGTCTGGAATATCCCTTTGGTCAGTTTGGGTCACGTGTTCTGGCTGTGTCTCCTCCCAGGCTTCCCTGCACCCCCAGTGCCCTTGCCAGCGTGGCAGTACAGAAAGGCCTTGGCTCTGTGTAAGCCCTGCTCAGCAATGACAAAGACACCTCTATATTATCAATCCCATGTTCAGCATAAATCCAAAACTTAGCCCCACCTTCCCACTGTGAAGACAGTTAACTCTAGCCCAGTCCAAGTCAGCACAGCACAGAAGATATTTACAGAAATTACAGTTTGGAGTGAATTTAGAGGAAAATCAGTGTGCAATCCCCACCAATAGCAGCTGTATGCGGTCAGGCTGATAGATAAATTAGCAAACTGGGGAGACCCTCTTTCCTAGAAAGAGTAAAGTATAGCATCTTCCTCCTGTTCAGACAGCAAGAAAAGAGTTCAACTCTCATGTCTGGATGTATCCATGCACTGTTACATTTTCATGTTTTTAGCAAGAATTTATTATTCAAGTGTGAAGGAACATACCAAAATAGTTAACAGATAACAAAGGGCATGGAAGAATAAAATATATGAAGATGTTTAGAAGAACAATGTATGTTTGCTATCCCAAATGTTTCTTGTATCAAAACATAAGGAGATTTCAGAAAACTATCTGAGGGGGAGATAGGTGACAGGACAGTTTAAGGAAAGTGTTTTCTGAATTTAAGTGATGGCCAGGGACATAGGGGGAAGAAGAAGCAAAACAAATAGGGAAGAGGACAAGCACAATGTGGTGATAGCTGTTGTCATGAAGCTGGGCTGAGTGGGTTCATGGCACAGATTTTCTGATGAGACACTGAAGAAAGAGCTGAGGATCAAGGAAAGACTGAAGTGGAGAGAAGCAATAGCTGAGATCACTTAAGAGAACAGAGAGCATAGAGAGGATGTCGAGAGTGACAAAAAAGTGATAGACATTAATGGATTGGAGGTCTCAAGAGGGCAGGGTGAGCCAAGGGGCAGAGGGTAAATATGCTTTGTTGAAAGAAGTGGAGAGGTGAGAGAGAAAGCGGTGCTGAAATGGATCAGAGTAGGACCAGTGTTTTGGGAAAACAGAAGCAAGGCTCTTTCAGTGAGTGGGAGTGTTGTTCTGGGCTTGTAAGTCAATTGGGGGGGTGGGGGGGAGGTGAGGGAAAGAAGACAAGGGGTAGGAGGTCAGGTAGGATATCAGCCAAGGAGGCAAAGTCAGCTTCAGATGAGATTACGAAGGAAACCAGGTATCATAACAGTTAGAAGTGGGGCGGAAGAATAGCTGTAATTCAGAGAGAATGCCTGCTCACTAGTACCTCCCTGCTATGGAAGAGGCTGGCCAGGGCTCTTAGACACACACTGCAGGGCCTTTACAAAATCTGGTTTTAGATCCTACTCTCTTCCCACTCACACCCCACCAAAATTTATAACTCCATTCAGTTGGGCCAGAGTATTGATTTCAGAGTCTTCTCTAACGTGGAAATTCATTGAGGCCTCTTTGCCTGTGCTAAACCATTTCCTGAGTGTTTCTCCAAGATCAGAGGGAGCCTCCTCCTGACCCCAGGAAGAGGGTGAGCCCAGCCTAGAGTGCAGGCAAGGCTGGTAAAAGAGCCAGTAATGAGCAGATCAGCCCCTGACCACAAAGGCCAGCACCGCGGAGTCCTCCCTCCTTTCTCTTGCCAACGTGTGAACAAGCCACTATCATTCCCTCTGTCCCAATGAGTTTGCCACGGGTTTAGACAGACCAAGGATCATCAAGCACAGCCGGCATTGTTACGGTACAAACATTCATGTTTAAAACTCCTGGGGGAAACTGCAGCACTCTGACATCAGTTTTTGATCAAACACAGCATGTCTCTGTGGAAGGAGCCGATACAACTGCTCTGAGATCATTATCAGGACACCGTGAGCAGAGCGGTAACGGTTTGACAGCCACCGCACCAAGACCTCTGCCTGTCACTTCTACTGCTTGTTTGCTCTCACAACTCTTCCTTTTTCTCAGACTATAATTTTTTGCTCTTTACTTACAAGTGTTTTTTAACACTTTAAGACTATACTTTTGCCCTTATTTAGGGCATATCTAGTACGATACTGTCTGGCGTGGAGGATGTACGATAACATAACGTAATTGACAGCCATTCTACTGAGATGCTAACTACTCCTTATAGCCTGCATGCAAAAGAAACCGCACTGAATGTGCAATGTTTTTAACTTCAGACACCAGAGAATTAACAGTGTTAAAATAGACACTTCATACTACAGACAGATGTTGCCAGCTGTGCCCTTTGAACAGAATTTCTAACAAAACTGGCCTCATGAAAATAAAAGAGGCTTATTAGTATCATCACAGAGAGCAAATATAAAATTATTTTGCATTCTGTCATGTTTTTACCTGCTCTTACTTGCTAGAGTAATCACATTCAGTTTCCAGAAGTTCTATAACTCCCTAAATCTTACAAAATCCACATCATCTCCACATCATCCTCCAACGGGTTGATGCTTTACTGGATGTAATTTTCATTGAGTGTTTTGAGTCTGAGTGTTTGGCAGTTCAATTGAATAACAACATCAGCTCTAGAACTGAAAGCAAAGGGTCAAGTGATCCTGGGTAAAGCAATCACCTCAATGAATTAATGTTTGTACTAAGCTTCTGAAGAGACAATGTGTTACAAAAGCACCAACAGTACTAAATGTAGATTTTTTTTTTTCCTCATAGGCCTTTTGCTTGTAGCAAAGTACAGATGACATGACTTATTTTGAATTTTTGCAAGAAATAGCTGTGACTCCTTTCTTGAAGGAACAGGTAGCAGCTGTGCCCTCCAAAACCCAACAAAGTCCACACACAGAACAGCATTCCTTGTACTCCAAGTCTCTGTTATGCATACACTTTTCACAGTACATAAAATTACATTTCATCAATTTTAAGCAAATAAAAATGCCTAATGAGAGACAGTTCAGGTGTGTAAGCATGAATGCAGAAAGATTAAATAAAAATTCCTGCTGATATTTTCAGGGGGGTGTGTTCACAGACTTTCAACTAATCTCAAAGAAGTTTTAAGCGTTATCTTAATGAGGCTCACAAGAGGTCTCTTGGTAGTTTTCAGTGTAGGCATTACCAGCCTACAGAACTACAAGCCATGAAAGAACAAGAAAAAGGGAGTGCAGCAAGGTAGATAGTAAGAACTTAAGGATCTTCCATTCAAGCAGTCAGTATGGAAGACCTAGTAGACAGCAGTCGTATTTGTGCTGCATGCTAATCTCATCCAGGTTTTAATGTGTCCAAAGAGATTGACAACTAGGAGAATTAGACTTCAGCCCAACTTAAAAGTGAGCTACAGGGAGAACACAAACACATGAGTCACAGTGTCTTTGGAGGATTGCACAGAGCTGACCTGATTAGCACTGCAGATAAAAGAGCAACCCACAATAACATGCTCTATGCTGCAGAGGCTGCAGAAAACCACCTTCAGAATACACATGCATTCTCTTACCATGGCTGGCATGTTCCCTCTTAAAAGACAAACTTGCTGTGGTATCAAACATACTGAATGAGGGCTACCTCACTGGGCTACAGCCAAGACCTCCATGCGTATCACCCAGCCGTGCCACATCCCATTACTCACTACCCAGCTCAGGAGTGAGGTATAAATGGCCTTCCATGGGCATGGGGAGAAGACTTGCAACCTGCTCTGCTCATGTCTTGTTCAGACCAGCAGTGAATACATTCACACAGTATGGGGATAACTCCTGAATCTCTGATCTCTGACATCCAACAAAAGGTGTGCTCCTTAGATTTCTAGCTAGCTCACATATCTGATAATGCTTACCAGGTAGAAATATATTTTATAATTGAAGGCAGGATTAACTTTTACGGACATTTGAACATCAGAATTTAATAGAGTATTATATTCCCTATTTCAGGCCAAAGTTTAATTCTACAAATATGGAGTTATATTTAAAGAATCCACTTCAAAGGAGCCCTTTCTCAACAGTAGAGGACCTTTCAGTAAGTCTTTACAGGAATAACAATAGGATAGAACCCTTAGAGCATACTGTATGATCCAGACTAGCACTATATTACAGACCAAATGTTCAGACCACCAGACCAGGCAAATTATTAGTTCAAAATTTTCACAGCCTTTATTTCCCAGTATGTTATGAAAATAAAATTACTGAAGCAAGTGGAAAGGAGATGAGAGAAGATGTAAGCAAGGCCATACACAAATTAAAGTGTGAAATAAACATTATTTTTAGAAACTTCACATATGAATAGGATCCTTAGAGGAATAGGATTTCCTATCCTCCAACTGTATCCTCCGAGAGACGAAGAGCCAAACATCATTTTCAGAAGAGACCAGAGAGCTTTGTGGCTGACAAGAATCACAACAGAAGGAGTTAAAAATGAAATAGCATTATTACAATAAATAGATCAGATTGGAGGGAGTACAAATGTGCCAACTTTTAGGGCCTAAGCTAACTTCTAAATTGTACGGTTATGAAAAAAAAGAAAAATCTCTGCTATTTATCCTACAAATATCTCTGTAAAAGTGTTTGCCAAAGCTTTCTACAGGCAGTTCAGTACAATTGAGAGGAACTGGCCGTTAAAATCACAGGGGGTTCCCAAAGGAGTTGTTAAAACCCCTATTAGATAGAGAAGCACCCCTCTAGCTGTGCCCATTCTCCTCCTCATTTCCTCTTGTTCCCATTTTTCAGGCTCAGACCCAGAAGACTTTGGCTCTCCCTTCATCCCACACTTCTCATGACGATTCTGTGACTATCTGATGGTGTGGCATAAGCACCCTCAGAACCTGAAACATCTTTTGAATTTTACATCCCAAGAGGATACAGGACAGGGGGTGGCTGGGTACCACAGCTCTTGTGCTCCAGGGTGACTACAGTGGGAAAGTTACCAGAGTGGGGCAAACCAAAGCCATCTCATTTACTCCTGTACACCCTCCAATCCAAAGTGTCACACTTCAGCTAAGAGCACAACCTAAATAGTTAAAAAACAAACAAACAAACTCCCAAACTAAAACCAAACAATCTAGCAACTAAAAAACCCATAAATCTCTCTACCACATAAAAGCTGGGAACAGAGAAAAAGGCAGGATGCCAACTTCCTGCCACTTTGCAGACAAAGAATGTCACACCTTTAGTTTGGACATTCATAAATAGATTCAAACTGTTGATATTTCAGACACCAGTGAGCAGAAACAAGGAAAATTCTCTTTAAACTCTAATGATTCTATTCAATTGCAAGACTGCCATGTGGGCAGCAGACGAGTAGTAGACTTTGGGAGACCATTTCTGGCCTCCCACCCAACACTAGTGTCTGCTGTAAGCAGAGTGCAGCATATACTGAAAGAGCCATCTTCTTTTATCTGCATGGATATGGAGGCAAGGTATGAATGTAATACTTTCTTATATGAGCTAACAAATTAATTAACGCTTTATTTAAAAAATTTCATGAAAAACGCACCCTACTGTCTAGCATGAAGGCCATTGGCATCCAAGTTTGGTGATATTGACAGCTAGTGGAAAATATTTAAGAGAGTCTTTTTTGTCCTGAACAAAAGCAAGCACAGCCTTTACTGAGGACAGAAGATCAGGAAGTCACACTTATCAAAAGATGCTTCCCAACCCTTACTGACCTCATCCTCATGTTTCTTCTTCTTCAGTTTGTATTCTTTGTGACCAAGGAGGATCAGAGATGGGAAGAAAAGTGAGCACTGACATTTCTCAAGTGATCCCCAGAAGATGTTGTGTGAGATGGTTTCATTAAATCGACATCTCAATTCCTAGCCAGTTCAAATATTCCTCCTGCCTGCCACCTCCAGTGCTGGTAAGCCTGTCATTGTGCACAGACACATCCAGCTGGCTCGGCACACAAGTGGTTTGCATCACCACGCCTTGGCAGCCTGGTCTTACACAGCCCAAGCTCTGTATAAGCCAGAACAGCTGCTGCCTGAAGGAGACAGTAGGGTCTTGTACATGAGACACAGGTTCAATTCCCTCTCCCTAACAAGTCATTTCATTATTGTATCCTGCCATTCTCCACCTGAGGAATAATCCTCTTCCTCCACGTAAAGTGTTGTAAGAATAAAGAGAGACAGGCAGGAACTCTGATATTAGAAGTGCAGGAGAAATGTAGATCACTCAGATGCATTTGCAGGAGCAGAAACAAATCTGTAATGGCTCTGAGAACTGCTCTTGGGTCCCACAGCTTAGACTTAACTGCAGTAATTGCCCTTTGTGTATTTTTCAGACCAAGGTTTTCTGTATTCAGTCAAGACTTCAAGGGAAAACTTGAGTTTAATTCAAAGAACATGCCTCCTTAAACCTTGCTTATGGGTGGAGTAGTCAGAGGTGGGTTCAGTTATTTTATTTCTCTCATAAATTATGTGAGTCTAATGTGTCAGTCTTAGAAGTTCTTCCATCTGGAGATGGGACTTGTGCCAATTATGTCATAATTTTTCTTGCCTCAAGTGCCTCATATTTATTGTATAGGAATCAAAATCCTAAGCAGTTCAGGTGGTGAGTAGATTTCCTTGTGACAATGAAGCATATTTTATTTTATAATTTTAGGCCAGCTTCCTGCCACTACATAACAAAAATATGATTAATCATACATAAAATCCATATTTTGGAACAGAAATAGAAAAAAATGCTACAATGGCCCAATTTATCTGGGGAAATTTTATTCTGTCATTGCTTGACAACATAATTTTATAGAGTAAAACACTTTGTACTGAGGGAATTTCACTTCTGTGTTAAAATATATTTTTACTGCAAACTAGTGTAGGAGTGGCTTGAATTTTAGAAAATATTTATAGGGTAGATAAGCTCATTCTAAAAGGACATGCCAAGACACTTTTTACAGATGGAATTGTAGTAGGCCTAATCTTACTTTAAATGAAAAATAAATGAGTGGATGAATAGAGTTTATGCAGGGCTGGGTTGGTTTGGGGTTTGGTTTTTTATTTGGTGTGAATAGAAAAACACAGTTTTGTAAATTACAATGAATTCACAGAAATCTGCAGTGAAGCAAACCATTAAAACTTTATACCATCCAAATATATGTGGCATGTGTGCGTATACCTAATTGAAAATACTTAAGACTTGATGTAGAGATTTTTACCTAGACATCTCAGAGAGCTTTCTGAAGATGGGAAACATCGTTTTGCAGGGGAGCAAGGCAGACAGAAACCAGGGGATGGGCCTTTCAAGTGATCTGCATGGTCAAAAAGCATAGGATAGAAAAGAGTCGTCCTCACAGTCTGATCTCATACATCAAAATTATACAGCTTACAGTGAATACACAGTATGCAGTGTGTGGCACTTTTCTTGCTACAGACCACTGATACATTGCAATATAGGAACTCTTACCCTAGTTTCCAACTGATACTGCCTTTTCTGGGATTTGAAGCTGCTCCATTTTGCTGGAGGAAGACTTCTTATTCACAGGGAAAAAAATATACTTTCATGGTAAGGCCAGTTGATTTTTGCACTTAATTTGAAACTGATTTTGAACATACTGCCTTTTCTTGGCACTATTAAGTAGGTCGTCCTTGTCCATAGGTAATTTTTAGGTGCCCTCCTGAAATATGACAAAGTTTTTCAGTGCAGCAGAGATAAAAAAGTAAAGCTGGAAACACCATTGGAATGTTCAAGAGAGGAACTTGACTATTGTATTTAAACCTTGGGTATAATACACATTTAGCTGCCAATATTACAAAGCATTTCTACTTATATGTGCACTAGAAAAACATAACTCCATAAAGAACATAACAAAAAATCCTTGGCTACTTCACGTTGAAAATGTCCTTAAATCTTTCATTGGATTGAGAATTTAACAGAATGTTGTTACAGGCCCCCACCATCCTGCCATCTCTTGACTCTGCTCATGCTCTCCTGTACAGGGTCCTGGCCACTCTGCAACACTTCTAGAGCCAGGAGTGAGCTTTCTAACCTTATTCCTGCCTTTTAATTCCCATACAATACTCTAATAAAACAATTACAAGAAAGCAAGAGTTTTCTAATACAGACAATGCAAGTTGATCTCTTATGAAGATAGAATAAGCCTTGTAGTGAACCGTCTGGAGAAAATATCAGGAGGGAAACAACCTCAAGTGTCATTAAACACTTCAGTGTCAGCAATTACAAAAGATACTACTGATACTATTTCATATCCAAATTCAACCTTCTGGTGGGAACCAGAATGAAATTCTGTTGCCTGAGTTGCATTGTAATCAGGGGTGAATTTGGAAATGCTCTGTAAGCTGAAACCAAGGTGAACGCCACAATGCTTTGCTGCCAACACAGGCTTCTCATATAGCTCCAAATAACACGATATCACAAGGGTAAATCACAGTTTAATTGTAAATGAAACAAAACCAAAATGTAATAGGACAGTCTTTTTGAAGGAGAGCACACATGTAATAGAGTTGTAAAATTGAAAGGCAACATATGAAGACTTTTGATTTTAAAATATGCCATTAGTTTTCATTTTCTTCAGTTGGTCAACCACGTTGTGGAGCGGAATGTATATCTGTTGAGCTCCTGGTCCCTGGCGTTTCTGGATTGCCAAATAAAACCAAGAAAAATCAGTTGGAAGAGTTACTCAGTAACATTTCTGCAGGGATTTCCATCTGGCAATGGAACAGGTGAACTTAATGAGCTTAAGGTGAGCTTAAATGAAGGGTTTAAGTTCAAGAACAGGTCCAAAACCACAAAGCAACTATTTACTTTGTTTGGCTGGAAAAAAAAGCACCGGATAAAATCTGATGGCTTACAAAATTCTTTTCCAGGTACCAAAGCAGTTATGTGAACAGCTGGTATTGGACTTGTACTCTTCACATTAGCAGACCATCTTCTGTCATCTTCTGACAGCATTGAAGAACCTGGCTCTAGCCTATGGCCATAAGAACAATTATTTTGCTTGCATTGTACCTAAAATCAATATCTGAACATTGTAATTATCACCTGCCATGTACTATATGACTCTTCCTTTTTTCTGAGTAGGGGAGGAAGACAAGAAATCAGGAAAAGGCTTGCTTGTAAAGTAACAGGTAAAAGGTATTTCTTATAGCCTAGGATGTACATGAAACCCAGCAACTTCAATATCTTACAGTCCTTATATGCCAAGTTGAGTAAGCAAATGAGAAAGCAGATTGGCTTTTTGTGTTTATCTATTTCCTCTTACATTTGGATTGTGAGATAAGCTCTATGTCAGGCCAAAGCTATTGCACTCATCACAACATGTCAGCAACTGTGACTCAGAACACATTACACTCAGGAAGAAAAAGATGCAAAGATAAGATATTAGGACTGAAATCAATACAGGATTCTCTTTTACATATCCCAACAGTCTCATTAACTTCAAAGCAGCTGATATGAATGTAATTAAAGAGCAGAACAAACAGCAAAAGGGGGAAAAAAAACCACAGGGCCTTGTTTCAAGATCCTCACTAAAATGGCATAGCACAAGGCTGTAGCATAAATCACAGGATACACTCTGTCAAGCCTAACAGAATTTTTTTATTCAACAAATAATAGTGACATTTTAAACAATGCAAATTGTATAAATGCGGGCATCGGCAGTTTAAACACAAATAAACATCACCACCAGGGAATAACTTTATACAACAACAAACAAGTCCTTGGTGCTCTAATGTGCTAAACCCAAATCACAGCTGGCTGCTAGAACTAAACCTATATGCTACTCACGCAAGATAATCCTATAAAAAAAGAGAATCAGGTGCACCATGACAGAGCTGGATACTGGAGATTTTCCAAGTCAGCTTTGCATGGTCAGAACCAGAAAGCACCACTGCAGAGCACTGAAATGCACACCATTGTTAATAATTAACATTATTAACTGGTTGGGCTGCTGTCAGGTTCACAAGCTAATGTGCAAAATTAAATGAGAATGCTTCCGTGTGCCATGCTTAGAGAAAAGAGATGTCCATGGGTACCAAATTTTAACCTCAAGGGCAGTAAATGGCAGCAGTTGTGAAGAGGACGCTGGGTGGGTAGTGGGTGCTTTTCACTTGCAGAGGGCAATGGACTTGGCTGGGCAGCATGAGAGAACCTGTGCTGCTCCACCCTCAACACCCCAGCCTCTACAGGAACAGCACAGCTGAGCCCCCAGGCATCAGGAAGGTGGCAGTGGCACCAGGCAAAGTGCAGCTACAGGGAAAAGGTACAGAAGACTTCAGGGGAAAAATTTATTCTGGCATTTTTCATAAGCTCTAAATTCCTAAATCCTCCCCCTCCTGTTCACTCCACAAATGTGAATCAAGGGATCAACAGATCAATGGGATAATTGCATGGAATGTCTTTAATGGAGCATCAGCCCCTGTTTCTTACCTACATTACTGAATGCTCCTATGAAGTGCTAAATTAAAATTTATGGTAGTGCTAATTGAAGTCACACTTGTGTGTGTGCTGCATGCTGTTAGTCAGGAAGAGATTTCTTTAGCTGGAGATTAAAACTTCAGTAATGTCTTTTTGTGCTTATACCAGTTTAACACAAAAGCAAAACAATTATAGGAGGCTGTTAATGGATTAGATGGCCAGTGTTGCTGTCTAGCTGTGTTCCAGTTTTTCCTCTGTTGGCTCTGTGCTGTCTGTTGTCATCTCCTAATTATCTGTTCCTTTTTCAGTTGGCAGCTTTAACATGTTGGGGGTATTATTCAAACCCAAATTAATTTGTGTTTTTCAGGAATTGCTTAAAGAGTAGGAGTTTTATTTGGAGCTTGATATGGCAATAAAATTTTTATCAGATGCAAAAGAGAAATGTTTTTTTTGGCTGACTTGCACTGCCATGAAACTATTCACGTTGATCAGCAAGAGCAGAGAAAGCTCTTGTGTTTCAAAATAAAATAAGAACTTCTGAAGTGCTTGGCATATGATTTGTTTCCACATGGCCTATCATCATTAGCTCCCACCCACGGTAGTTTCTGAGGGCAGAAAGCTATGGCACTTGCAAAAAACAGAGAGTGTGTCTTCTCAGGTCTTAACTGACACTTGAACTGTTGCTGATGGCAAGAAATCTAGCATTTAAATCCTAGTACTTTCATTCATGCAGCCAATGAATTAAGTAAGAACACTGTGTAGCATTCTTATGGTGACAAATCCTGCTAGGTGCTGCAGACTTGCAAGTCCTTTTAGAGCATGGAGCATTGAATTCCTTGCAACCATTCTTCCTAATTTATGCACTGTTTAACCACCATCCACAAAAATGTACAATGAAAAATAATTACTTATAGAATTCTAAGGAGAAAATAAGTAATGAACAAAATTCCTAATAGATACAGAGAAAACACGGGATTTGCAGAATCCAGTGTTCCAGATGCACCACCTTTCAGTAGGCTCTGTATTTACAAGAAGCAGGCTGCACTGAAGAGTTTATTCCAACAGTCCAGTGCTACCTTTTAAACACAAAAACTCACCTGTAGTCTCTCTTGAAAAGAATCTCCTGGGGAAAAAGGTGTAAAGAGAGGGAGATGAAAACAAAATAAACACAAAAAGAGTTAATCTGAAACAAATCAAATCCCATTTTCTTCCCCTGCACCAGAAATCTTTTTTTATTTCGTGCTGAATTCATTTTCAAAGACATGCCGAACCTTTTGAGGGGAATTCCACATCTTACAGCTGTGCAATCTGCCCTGCAGTGTGCGCCTTACTCACCCACCTGCTCTCTGCAAAACACCCAGAACTTCCCAGAGCTGAGGCTGAGCCAGAAGAGCTGTGCTTTAGACGTGTCACTGACCTCCAACAAAGACTATGCTTAACCTGTTATATTTTAAAGTAAAAGTGGTAAAATTCAAAACTGCATAAGGCTAGCAGAGCTCTTGTTACCTTGCAGTGTTATGTTGTATTATGTATGGTCATCTGTTAATAATGCATAGTTTTATATGGCAGTTAAAAAGCAATTTCATTAAACAGTTTCATTTTAGGAATAATTTGTTAAGAATGCAGCTTCTGAAAAAAGGCAAAGTTCTTGTTCCACATTCAAAATCTAACCCACATTCTGAGAATAAAGGAACAGTCGTATTTTAAACACATATTCCAATTCATGCTTTGAAATATCATGTAAGTCTAGCTTTAACCACCTCCCATTTGATATTTTATTTTTACCTGCTTTTTTTATTCTTCTTTATTCATCTTGATTCAACGGTATATATTAAAATTTTAATTTTATCTCTTGCTGTGCATTTTGGTGCCAAAGAGTTGAACTCTACCTGTTTAAAAGATCAGTTACTGGGGCAAAATGATGTCACTTTCTTTCCATAAGGGTTAACCTCATTTTATTATCATGGAAGATTAAAAGACACGACCTTTGGCATTGAAAAATATTGTGGTAACTCCTACAACTTCTAACTTGAATACTATAAAGTATGCTCGCTTTGTAGCAAGCAGAGCACTAAAACATGGACTATATCTGGCAGAGATATTTATAGTCAACTTTCATCTCATGCATGCATTAACTACTGAATTGACTATATTGTTGGTAGAACAGTGGGTCAAGCCCAGACCTGGCAGAACCTATCTGATCGGCAGGTGTATCAATGGGAAAGCACACACCCATTTTAACACAAACACAGAGCTGAAGTCAGAGGCACGCTATCTCCCCTGCCTTGTTAGTGGAATTAAGCCATTCCCTCCGTGACAAGTGCTAATGCACAACCAGCTCCAGGAGTACAAGCATTGTCACTGAGGAGGAAAACACGCTCAGCAGCCTGCCAAAAGGAGGGAAGCAAGATTGCTTATATACAGTGCAATCACCCACATGTGCAGACAAAAAAACATGGCAAGTGGAAAGGAATACAAGCTCTACATCAGCCTGAAAAAGGCAGAACTGCCTTTTGTTTAGTTGGTTTTTTGTTTTAGGAGTGGTTTTTTTGGTTGTTTTTTTTTTGGTTGTTTTTTTGTTTTGTTTTCTTTTTAACAGCAATCGCAGACATTCCCAGGTTCAGCCAATCTCTACAGTGAGAGCAAGCAGCATGGTCACCGTTCACAGTTTTGTTGTGAATGTGTTATTTGATGTCTTAGGATGTGTTATCTAATATGAACCACTACTACCAGGGAGTTTTGAGCAATCCATGCCAGGGATCACAGAATTTGAAGCAAGCCCAACCGTTCTACTGAAAATGTATGGAGAAGTGCAGCTGATTTCTCTGCAGAACAGTTGATTTTACTTAGAAGAATTTTTAATTACTTTATGAGATTTTTTTAAATCAACCTTTTCACCTCTTCCTCCCCCATTTGGACAAAACAGGAACAAGATAATAAGGCAGAGCTAAAAGAAAAAAGACTCTTTGAATTTCTGATCCAGACTGAATTTTCAAGGCCAGCATACCAGGAAAAGCACTTGTTTGCATATCAGCTCTGAAGGTGCAATAGACTGGAGCACAGAAAACATGGTTCTGCCTTATGTTTACAACCCCTTTCCAACATATTTTCACAGTTTCCTAAAAGACAATGTACAATCTCTGATTCTATATGCAGACTGCTGAAGAAGTCAGCATGACTGAGCATTAGAAAATGTGGTTTAAAACACACATTTCAATTCATTTTAGAAGTGATTACTTTTAAAGAAAGACTATGAAAAGTTTCTTCATAAAATGAGATTTTAATTTTCTCTCAGATGATTCTAAATTCTTTAGTTTTGCCTCTCTATCATGCACATCATGTTAACTGCACTCAAAAAAAGCCCTACATTTCTTTGAAATTCTGGTTCCCACATGTCTAGATTAATATTTCCTGACCTCCCCCTTCCAAAAAATTTGACTGTGCACTTGCTAAACATCTCTCTTAAATACAGTTACTTCAGAATACAAAGTCCTTCCAGAATAACGTAGGGTAGGATTTTTCAGTTCACTATTTTTCCTCTTTTCTAAATGTCAGGATGTCACAATGGCCTATCAACAAAAGGCACCAGCAATAATCTTTCCTTGTGGCTGAAGATTCAGTGGGAAATGCTGTCCACAGAGACACTTACAGGACACACCTGGACCAAATTCCATGGCTCATTAAAACCCTATCATAGTTCAATACTTTGTGGTGGTAAGGCACAAAATACTCACAAAGATCAAACTACATGAATTCATTAAATATTTACAGGAATTTTTAAGACATTAGAAAATTTAGAAAAAGTCCTCTAATTTTATATACTTTTGGTCAAGATACATTAGCTCAGCTGAATAAGCATTCTTGTGAAATTGGAATAGGTTCCCTTTCACAGGCAAAAATACTCCCCTTAGTTTTGCTTCCGAAGCAATGGTGCCAATTTATTATTTTTTTTAAAAGAATTGCATAGTCTTTAAGAATACATCTCTGTTAGAAATACACACATTTTCACTAGTTTAAACGTGATTTACTTCAATTTCGAGCACTTAGATCCTTTACCAAACAAAAGAGTATTTCCAAACTTCGTACTGCATTAGGTCTTGGCAGACTCTGACCAAGACAATTCACATTATTTGCCTTTTGGTAAATTATAAATTGAGTTTCAGAGTTCCTACACACCCTACAGGACTTTTTCTTCTTGAGCAATCTCATCTTTTCCCCGAATTGTCTCCAACTTATCATCAGTTTCTTTGAATTGTTGATGGCAGAATGTGTCACTGCAGAGAATTCCCAATTATATTTGCTGTGACATTCTCTGTTTATGTTTTACCTTTCCTTGCTCATATCTTCAACAATGGTTAACATCTCAGAGAATGTCATGAAGTCAAACAATGTTACACCACTCTCTGACTAGAAAATTTCCACCATGCTCTAAACTCATCACTTCTCAGGCAGTCTCCCATTCTGCTATCAGAGCTTTAATATTTGTACCTTCATGTTCCATCCTATCCTGATTGTATAAACATTCAAATAATTACATTTCCTTCACCCTATCAATTCATGCAGAAAGGTCTATATCACTGGCCTCTTCATAATTCTTTCCTTTTTCCCCAATCCTGCATCACTTGCAATGGTAATTAGTGAGGATCTGCTGTGCTCCTTTGGGTCATCGCTAAATATCTAACTAGTGCGAGGCAGAAAAGAAACAGAGTCAGCAACTGAATTTTAACATACAAAAAAAAATTAAAATGTGGCAGAAGATGTCATGTAAAGACAAGTACACTTGCTGAATATGAATTATTGCACTTTGGTAGAATAGTAGCACTGATATAAGAAATGTGAAAATGAAGATCTGGAGTTCTACTTTATAACCTTTTTATTAATAACTCACACTTTTTTTCCTGGTCCTCTTTGCACGGGAAGATATTTTACATCCACACTAAATTAATTAGGCATGAAAAAACATTTCACGCTGGCCAACTCAACTGCTTTGGGCAGTATTCCACCAGATTTCCAGACAATTAACAACTATAACATCTGGAAATCTCAGAGAAGCAGCCACCAACCATGCAAAAACTGACTCCATATCACACAAGTCTCTGCTGCATCCCAGGAGTTCAGAGGCACAGACATCACAGGAAGCAGTTGAGTCTCCTGGCAGGCATGCACAGGACATACTGGAGGAGCTGCACAAGCATGGATCATCTACATGTGCATGTCCACACACTCACACAGAGATGTTGGATTTTCTGTTCTGAGGAGGACTGGAAGTTATGATATCGTGACCATTTCATTGCTGAACTTTTCAACATCATTCAGATCTGCATCAGTCTATCCTATAGGATAGGTTGCAACACACTGCCAACACTCACCACAGGAGCAGGAGAAGCACTGATCTTTTGTTTTGGTGTCAAGGATGAAGTCTAAGGGACTCAAAATCAAAATCTGAATTTGTTCCTGTCCTTTCCTCCATTGGCCTAGAGGTCTTCTAACCTTCAAGAAATCAGGAACCAATTACACATAGTTTGTATCCAGCTGCCTTAACCATTGAAAGGGTAAGTTTGAGTGATGATACAAAAACCCCAGTATTTTCTTAGGTATTTCGAGAATCCTGGCTGAGGTTTTTGAACCCTGATGGCCCAGAGCTAGGACCCTAAAATTCCTGTGCACACCACCTCATCTAAGTGCTGAACACCCAAATTATTGTTGCATGATGGTGCCTTTCTCAGTCAATAAAAAGTGTCTCAACAGTACAGAGCTCACAGACTGGCCACTGAACTTCATGCTATAGCACTGCCTGACCCCTGGGCCTTTGTCTCCAGATTGTTTCTGATACTGTATCACGGCACAAGAACAATATCCAAGTCCCCAGCAGCTTGCTGTCTCAGAAGGAACTGCATTCCTACAACCGATCAATCTGAAAAAAAAAAAAA
>VZTJ01002937.1:231451-304437 GCA_013397795.1 Orthonyx spaldingii | reverse complement strand
AAAAAAAAAAAAAGTGCCAAAAGTCTCTTCTCTGACTAAAAAGGCTTTCCACTTCAAGGCTTATTCCACAATTCAGTTCAGCTGATAAATGCAGAGATGAGGATTTCTCAACTGTGCAGTTTCCAGTAAGGGATGACCCACCCATATTGTTAGGAGAACTGGGAAAAGAGAAGCAAACTCCTGAAAAGGATACTTAGAGAGTACAATCAGGACATAGCTCTGGAAAAAAAGTTACAACTTACCTACAAGAAGACAGTCAGCACCACACAGGATCAGCTCCCAGCATTCCCAGAGTCAGTGTGCAGGGGCTGAGCATGGCTGGTGACTGACATGTAGAAAAGGTATAGCTTCTTTGTCCTTACAGACCCATGGGAAAATAGTATATCTGAAATGGTACATAATTAAATGGGAAGAAAGGAGAGTCTTTGATGCCAAAGTTGTGGTGCATTTACACCACAGAATGTGAGGCAGTTCCATGGTGTCAGAGAAGACACAAAGGCTGCATGAGATGCTGTAAAGAGAAAACCTGACAGACATGTGGAGTTCTGTCCATATCCAGACCCAAACAGCCACCACTCTGTTTATCCAATTACCATTGCATTTAGCTGAGCAGTGCTTAACTGAAATTCTTCAAGGTTAGGGCCCCAGGAAGAGTCGCTTTTCTCTGTCAATTCTTTGATTGACTTTACCTCCATCTCTCAAAATACCCTTGATGCCCCCAAACCATTTGGGATAAGCAAACTTGTGCTGAATTTTCTGTTTCATTCATTCACTACTTAAGCAGGGAAAAAAACCCCAACCTTTGCTTGTTCAGCTAGCTCAATATTGAGGGGAGGCAGTGATGTCCTTCTTCCATGAGTATGCTAAAATTAATCCAATTTGCATGGGAACATATAAGCAGCAAATATTTATTCATGATTGGGAGGGATCTGATTCAAGTATGTGTACTAAAGGTAGACATTAAAAAAAAGCATAAACATTGATCACCACAGCTTTCCTACAATTAGCTACCAGGTATAATTAATTTGTGCTTGCAGTCATATTAAATCACTAACAAGCATAACATGTTTGAAATAAAGAAATAATTCGAGTAAAATGCAATTAGGGAGATCCAGTTATTTCAGTCTGGGCAAAGTGACCCTCACTCTATAGCCTGATAGTTAATGAAGCTGACTTTAAAAGAATTCCTTTTTCTCCCCATGAACATTATCTTTGTCTTTTCCTAAACTTCATACCAAAGCTGCAAAATTTAATTAAACATGCTACACAGTCTGGAGGAGTAAAAAGTAAGAGATATGTCAGCAACAGAAATGGCAGCCTTCTTGTAAGCAGTTTGCCAACGAAGGGAGTCATATGCAGGGTTATTGTTAAACTGAAGCAGAAGGAGACAAAAACCACATAGGCTTGTATTTTCATATACTTTATTTGAGTATTGTGAAAGGTTGTTTTCCTTAGCTGAAATCATTCCATTGCAGGGGAAGGTAAATTGACAGACTGTCTTTTTTTACTCAAAGACAGATCTCTAGTACAGAGGATCTTTACTTCTAAAAGAGATCTCTGGTTTGGCTTTTATTGAAAAGACTCCTGGCCGTGGGCTTCAGATTGTGTTTGATCAAAAACAGCTCAGGAGGATCGGTCAAAGCCCACATCTCACTGTATTGATGCTTTTCTGCTCAAGGCTTCTAAAAAGAGAATTGCCATGATCAGGGGGCAGCACAGGAGCATTGCTGTGAGAGCCCGTGCCACTTCCACAGCAACTCTGAGCACTTGTGCACAGATGATTCAAAACCATTTTAGCAGTGACTGAAGACCTGGACAAACTCATGCATCGGTGAATAGCCCTTCTTCAGTTTGTTGGTGATCCTCTGCTGGGGATTTATAGCCTTTCCATCAGAGCTGTGAGAGTGGACTGTATGATTGTTCCTCATCTGCATCTCAAGCAAAGTTCTTTGATGGGCAGGAAAGTTGGTGTGAGCTAAGCTCAGCAATGTGTCACCAAAGTAGAAGGAGAAGCCCTTATCTGATCTGATAGGGCCTCACTTCCACTGACCACATTGGATTTAGGCAGCCTACAGGCACACAAATCATGGTGCATGAGTAAGAACAAAGACAAAAAATGAGAATTTAAGGGAAAAAAGGGACAAAAATAATCTCACTAGCATCTATGCTCATCTGGTACTCTGTTACCAAAATATTTAAGCACCTAACTAGTTTCTGCATCTATCACCTTGTGGACAAAATACACAGAATTATTGACTCTGTCTGTGCAAAGGTAGAAGGAAGAGAGGATGAGGGGATTTCAGCATGGCTGCACTCCTGAATCAGCAAATGACTAAGATATTTGTAATTTGGTTCTGAGAAAGAAGAAAAAATTTTAAAAGAGAACTCCTGCAACAGGTGCAGTTCAAAAACACAAATACTTACTTTCAAATACACAAATATTTCTGCCCTGTTTTAGCAGAGCAGAAACTTACACATAGTTTGTAAATAAATAAGACTCATGTAATGGAGAGGGGATGCCTCTTGCAATCTCAGAAAAAAAAACAGCTTCAGAACCAAGCAAGGCAGAGATGGCTGCAGAAATACACATGGAAGGCAGGCAAAACTAGACTCTATTCAAGCACCCCTTCTCCCTCCTATACACTATTCCCGAAATGAGCAGTTGAGTCCCATTTTGTAAACCCATCTAAGTGATTCTGAACAGAGACTGGGGAAAAAAGCACAAAGAAACTCCTTCAGCCTGTAAGAGCAATAGCATAAGTAGCCAAGGCAGAAGATTTTCTCAGGCTGTGCCAGGACTTTCTCTCTAGCTGCCAGGCAGGGACTTTCCCTAGTCCTTACATGAGCTTCACTCTTTCCATTAGTCTACATCAGCCCCATTTCATCTGCTTCACCAGTTAGGCTTTTGCTCCTCCTTTTAAGGGTTCCTTCCATGCATACAACCTCTTCCTAGCCAAAACCACCAACAAAAAAACCATTACTAGCCTACATTAATTCAATAGAGATCTGAGCAAAGTTATCTGTCAAAATCTAATTTATTTGTTGAAGAACAGGCATTCATTTGCTCCATTAGGTGCAATGGGTTATGCTCAATCCTACTGGGCATGCTGGGTCTAGCTTTTTTCCAGTTGGGTTGTAAATACTATGAACTGTCTTCCCTAAGCATCAGTTCAGCAGTCAGGAATGGTAAAAAAAAAAACCAACAAGCCAAAAATCCCACAAAACCCAACCAACCAAATAGAATATTGGGATTTTTCTGTAGTTCCTAGCAGAGAACACCATTATGTCATTATGTATATCATGTATAAATTGAAGGTTTTCTCACACTCTGGGTGCCCGAGGTTGTGCTATCCCCTCAATGCAAAAACAATAGGTTTCACGGCTCAGGCAAAGGTAACAATGATAAGCTCATGTGAGAAATCAGGGGGATGTTTACCTTGGGGTCAGTGGGGAGGAAACTGGATCTTCAGAGCCTCCGTAAGATTTTTCTGAATTTGCTTTCCTTTGACACAGAGCACGAACATCGCAGGTGCTAGCACCAAGTCAAGCATCACAAGTTTGCCGTGCCTTTCAAAGCCTTCAGCGGGCATTTCACCAGCTGTCCCCAAAGCCACAGAGACGTACATGATGCACTCAGCCTGAGCACACAAGCAGCCTGCAGGAGAAAGTCAGAAGGTCTTGACACCCCACCTAACCTGTGATTTCACTTGTGAGTCGAGTGGTGAGAAGTCATTGTGCAGCAGTGAGATTCAGCCTTCATTTTCTTTAACAAGACTGAACAAAATAGACTGCGTTGAGAAACAAGTTCAATAAATGCATTACAGAGGTTTTGGGCATCTGCTTAATTACACAGTTGCCCTCAGTGGGCATTTTGCCAGAGCTCCAGCTTTTACATAAAAGGGCATTTAAGCCTTTCAGGTAAGAGAGGGTGTCCACAGGAGGAAACTACAATGTCATTTACAAGGTAATGGTCACTTTTTTCCCCTGTTTTCAAAAGAATATAATTATATAGTTTTATCTTGTTGATATTAACTTTGGAATAAATATCTAATACTAGTCCTGTGTTGCATAGTGCTGTTCTCAAACCTTCATTGTATTTTATATACACACATATGTGTGTATGTATATATATATATACACACACAGAGATACGATTTTGCTGCCAAATCCTCTCCAGGATTCCCATTAGAGAAAATGCATTACAGCCACCATTGTATACAATTGAAAAGACAGCTGAGCAGGCTGAGACTTGTCAGCCTGGAGAAGAGATAACCTGGACAGGTAACACATGACAGAGGTTAACAAATTAAAGAGTGTCTTTGAAAAAATGGATAAAAATTCACTGTATGCTATGTCTTCCAGCTCAAAAACTAGGGGACACAACATGAAATGTGAAAGAACACAGCTCAGGAAAAATAAAAGACAGTAGCTCTGTTACAGAACTCCTTGCAAAAGGATATTATGGATGGAAAAATTTTGCACAGGTTGACAGGGAACCTATACCAGAAACTCAAAGAAGCCAATATTTTAGGGCTATCCAATAGTGAAAAACCACATATCAAGTTTATGAAATGTTGGGAATTGGGAGTGTACTTGGAGGAAGTATATTTCTTTTCTTACTTTTGTCCTTGCCTGTGCACCTTCTTGTAACCACCTGGATAGAGGGCCCAAAGAACCTTTAGACAGAGGCAGATGTTCTTACATTCTCAAATTTTCTGTCTTTCACAGATAACCTATGTTGGGTTTCTGTTCACGTAGTGCCTTAACATCTAGTTAGAAGGCAAGCAGTAGATGAGTAGAAATTCTGAGTCAGACCTCTAGAGCCTAGAATTAATGTTTTAACCACTTCAGAACTTTCCTCTGTAATAGAGAGCACACTGCTGTTCCAAGTTCTTTTCTGGAGTAATAAGTATCCTGAGATGTGGCTCACAGACCCAACAGTTCACAGATTTACAGTACATTAACTATGGTCATGGGAAAATGTTGGTTTTTTCTTCTGTAAAGAGGGTCTTGTGTAATATGTAAATGCCACAGGGGATTAGCACAAGAAATTATTTTTGCAGCATGTGAAAGTGTGCTGTGCCAATTCTCAGAAGGTCCAGCTCCAGCCAAGCCTCATGACAGACCCAGAGGCAAGTGCACAGCCCTCAATACCACTGCCCATTAGAGATGGGCAGAACCAGCTGAGAAATCAGAAACACAGGCAAAAATAGTAATTTACACTAGTTTCCTTGCCCAACCTATCTGAAGTAGCCCTGACAGAAAACAGTTCAAGCAGAAAATCTCCTTTTTTTTTGTAACATAATATTTTACAGATATTCCATTCTTATAGGAAAGTGCTACAAAATCAAAATGAGAAGAAAGCTCATGAACTTCAAAAAAACTGGGCTTATTATTTTCCACATCATGTTACACAAGTTTCTGTATGAAGACAGACTATGTGAAATTGTGGAGGCTTTCTGAGACTGAGTGCAATGAGCTAATTTTACCATGTTTGTCAAAATAAAAACCAATACTTTTTTTTAAGTATAGGCTTACCTCAGGCACCCATTGTGGAAAAATTCTCTTAATATCTTTTGACAGAGTTAGTTTTGTTTGTTGTGGGAAGAACCATCTAAAACATGGTCACATAAAGACCATGAGGTCTTTGCAAATACATTTTTGAGTTTGGTATGTGTTCTGCACTTTATACAGGAAAGTAATATAAAGAGAATAGAAGATGCATACAGCTTGGGAATGAGATTATTATTATCTATGCACAAATATTCCAGTTTAAACTAAGTATATTTCCAAGGCTTGGATTCTTTCTTGTCAAGATATGGAGAGCAGTAGCTTAGAATAGACATGGAAATTACCAGGCTCACCCTTTTTTATTTGCAAGAACAAAGCATTTTAAAAACTGACTTATCAGAGGCTGCCTATTAATTCTCAAAACAACAATGTAGCAGTTCTTCAAATTTCATCACCTGCTTTCTGTTCATACTTATAAATTGGGTATTTGGGCTATAAAATGGTGTCCTACAGATCAGACATATCTCAAATGAAAAAGTCCTAACCAGAACAGTGACCTCTTTTGCACATCTGAAGTTACCAATTCATGCTTAAGGCTCCAAATAATTATGAAAGAGACTGGAAAGTCCAGCAGACCACAAATGGCATGAAAGAAGCTTGCAGGATTAGACACGGTTTAAGTAATATTGTTGAAAACATACAGTAGAGTTTAAATAAAAAGCAAACTCTAATGTGCATAAAAACTTGAACAGGAAGCAGACTGAAAAACAACTACAAGCGAGGAGGGAAATGAACAAGTCTATTTGATCTTTCCAGCTGACTTAAATATGAACACTACAAAAAAATAAAATAGTGACAACTAATTTGTGATGTAAAATTATTCCTGGTTTAATTAAATTAAAATAAATGAATGCAATTAATTATCTAGGTTGGGAGATGTGTCTACCCAGACAGAATTCCTCTCTCATACCCATCGCAGGGAAGCAGGTGGATCAGAATGACCTAAATTTCATTCAGTGTTGGAAATTCAGGGTTAGATTTCCAAAGCTTTCCAAAAAGGTTTCAACTACATACCACATTCCTGGCTTCATGACTACACCCTCTGGAGCATTGCAGTGACTTTTCTCCTATCCTTACTGTTTTTTCCTGCTGCAATACTACAGGCAAAGTCCATACAAAGCAATTTTATTTGGATTGTCTCCTTTCCTTGTAAACATAAAAAACTTTTTACAGAAGAAGATGTGTATCAGAAATTACTCCTACGTTATTGCCGACCATACCATTCTGATTCTATCCTCAGCATCCTTTCGAAAGTTCATTAAATGCGAGCAGTACAGTTTCATTTCTCCTAGATATATTCCCTACCCTCTATTAAAAATCCTGATACCAAACTGCTGCTCTGTATAGAAGAATAGCATTTCTGATATATTAAACAAAGACAGCAGACTTTCCAAGTTGGTTTTTTTTTTTATTTACATAATGTCCTGGCCTGCCAAGTGGCCCAGCACATGGTGTATACAGATGCACTAAAAGACAGACAACTTTCATACCATAAATTCCTTTGCTACTCTTCTGCTGTGAATGACAACAAAACTTTCTGCTCATTTCAGTGGCAATGATTCCAGCCATATCAAAGATTGCCAGTTTAGTTATCCAGGCTTAACAGCAGTTTGTATTTCAGAATAACTTCTTCTGACCCTCTTTTCCATTTTATTTCTGCAGTCCCGCCACTGTCTTTTTTTTTTTTAAGAAGCAATTTGCTTTCTACCATTTGCTTTCTCAGCAGGGCTGTTATCAGCACTAGTCACTAACAGAGGACAGCTGGTAAGGGAGAGGAAAAAGTCAGATCCTTAAGAACATAACCATGGATTTATACATATGAGTCTGCACTGTAAATTGTTTTGTTATGCAATTCATATCAAACTCACTCCATAAGGCAGGAGCATACCCTGCAGTATGTAAAGTTCATAAAAACAGTTAAGTAAGACCAAAAAGCACACGTTTGAACAGATAAAGCAAACTAGGAGACCATTTGTTGCAGAGCAGCCTCTGTAATTCTGAGAACTGATCCCACATTCTAAGGCAGATAAAGTTGTTTGCAGAGAAAAAAGATGAGACTCACAGCTGGAGGAAACACAGGTGTCAAAGTCTGTTGTTACTGCTTTTGTTGTGGCTCCAAACAGGCAGCCATACTTGATAGGCAAGAAAGGTAAAAAAAGAGATAATTGAGAAAGTTCAGCCCAGTGCAGCAGACAGGTGGGTCATATTTTCCTCTAGCTTATCTTTTCCATAATTAAGTCTTTCCTGGTGAAGACAACCAGACTGCTCAATTCAAGGCAAAGGTCTGGACTGCTGGTTTCATCCCATCTTCAGCAGCAGCTTCAGAACTGACTTTAGAAGGAATTGCACTTACTCTGGAGCGGAATTTGGCTCACTGCAAGGAAACATTTTTAAACCCTTCTGCTGGTTAAGCTTCCTGGATACTACCCTGTTGGTTTCCTCTAACATATTCAGCAGTAAAGTTTCAAACTGAAGACAGTAGTTTAAAGGGGAGCTGGAGTTTGCTGAAATCACTACCTAAAACTCAGCTTGTCCCCCTTACAAATAATTTGATACCATTACTGATTTTTCCCTTTGGTTCAAACCTGAACTGACTAGCAGACCTTGACAGCTGCCCCTTCTCTTTCCTATTGAAAAGCTCAGGCATGACATTGGTTTTAGAGGAGAAAGTGGCAGGGAATCAGAGTCTGCACTGGCATTCCAATGGTTTAATTGAAGATGAACACTTTGTTCAACTCTTGCCCCTTTCCCTGGGGTGGCCAGCATTGCTTCAAACACCTGCTGACTTAAACAGAGACAGCTGCAGGACACAGACTCATGTATCACAAGCTGCGTGCAACAGGAGATAGCTGAAGGGCAGAACTTCAAAGCTGTTTGCTGCAACCACCCGGACTGCACGGGGCTGCTGCCACTGCCAGCTGGTAGCTCCAAGCTCAAACGTGGGTACATGGCCTCGCAAGCAACTTGACATTTGCCATATTTTGGAAGTGCTGTATACCCATCCCAGAGAGGCCGGAAGGCAGCAGTGAGGAGAGTGCTGATTGCATCAACATTTTTTTCAGGCTAGTCAGGCTTCTCCAAGAACTGATAGCAGTACATCAATGTGTGGGTTTTCCTCCCCTCTCAAGAAAAAGGCTGCATTTAAAGCAAGGAAGAATTGAGATGATTTTAGCTTACTTCCTCCAGCACGCTAGCTTCAAACAGTATTTTACAACTTGTGTGGAATAAAAAAAAAAATTCAAAAATTATTTCTTAGTATTTCAAGAGTATCTCACAATTCTTCCACAGGAAATTATCCTCATCCCAATCTGCATCAAAAGACTCAGGCAGTATTACCTGGGCAAGACAGCAGTCCCTAACACTAATTTGAATGCATGATTTTTTTTCTGCTTCATGCAGGAGAATCTAGTATAGAAGACAATTCAGTGAATTCAGTTGAGACGGTCTTTCAACACAGGGATGTGTGAGCATAACTTATGCCTTATTTTTGCTGCCAATACCTAACACAGCATTGGCTGAGCCACTCAGTGTGGCTACGTTTTGGAATCAATGGGCCCTTTTTAGACATGCCCAGACTTGGACCCATGTGCTAATAACTCCAGAAAGCAATAGAGCCAGTGACACTAATACACGATTTCGACCAAGCTCTACCAAATGCATGAATGAAGAAAATGAGAAAAAGTCTATGCAAATTTGGGGCCTTCTTCTCACCCCTTTCACATTAGAAGAGACTCGCTAACTTGAACTAGATCTAAGAGGGTCTCCAGCAAATAGAAAGAGTGCAAGGCACTGTAGATTACTGATTGTGTGGTGGCAGTGCTGAAAAAGGACAGTAGACTGGTAGACCATGCTCAGAAGATGCCTTCATGGGGCTTGCCCAGATCACTTTACACGTTTCAGTTGTTGTGTACAAGACTGAGGTCTCCTAATCCACATGTTATGTTTCTAGAATCTGACACCAAGCCTCTCTCTTGCTCCATGACCTCTCGTTCTAGCTTCACCTAGCTAAAAGGTCCTTGAGGAAGGAGGCAATGGTGCTGTGTGGGTAGAAATAGTTGGGTGCTACCTCAAAGGAGATGGGTTAGAAGGGGCACATTCCTTGACTACAGTCTCGTGTTCAAATCACCCCAAACCAAGCCCAGGGAGGCTAATGTTAAGCAGCCTTCATCCTCACTGCTTCACCCTAGCAAAAGGACTACAGCAGGATGGAGAACTGCCATCACAAATGCATTTTAACTGGAGAGCTGCAATCTTATGTTCTATTTCTTTCCCACCTTCTGTTTCTGGGTTCACACTAATAACAATCACCCATTGTTCCAAATTAAGAGCAAATGAAAGGTATAACCACTAGAGCTGATGGCCTAGTGTTACTGGATGTTGTGCTTAACTTATTAACCCTCTTTCACTTCCCTTGCTGAAAGGAAAAGGCAAATTCACTCAACCACATTGAGCCTGTAGTGTTGTGGTTCAGATGAAAAAGGTTCTCAGGACTCTTCAACAGATCCTTCACCTTGCAAATTATTTAGGCCCAATTTCTTCAAAAGATCTTCACACATTTACGTTAGAGGTACTACATAAAAACGGACATGCACCAATGCATGTTTTTGTAATATAAACAGGGATGCTCTGGTTATGCACCCATGTGTTGTAATTTCTGTCACACCACATTTCAACCACTTCTCATCCATGGAATACACTGAGCAACTCACTTTATTTATGATATTTCAACTCAGTGAAATACTCAGCAGGTGTAGCTGTCATAACTCATTAACGGTTTACAACAGATCTGTTGATAGAGAACAAAATCCTTCCACTATTTCTGTTTGGTGAGGAAGACTTCTTTATTCAGGTAGGAAAGGACTGTGATTGAAGCACAGACATGAAGAGTCCCCACTATAAAATCAGCACAAGTGATTTAGTTGACTGACACATTACTAGTGGAGCCTGAAGAACATGGATCTGCTGCTCAGTACAAGGCACAGCGGACTATCTGTTGCAGGGTGAAATTTTGCCTCAAATTACATCCAAAAAATGTTATTGATTTAGAAAATGGCTGTCCCACTAGCCTTGGTTTAACTATTCAGGGACAGTAGTGTGAAAAATCTTGAGAGCACCACACACCTCAAGCCACTGAAGGGCACTACTCAACAGTAACAGAGAGAAAGCCATGCAAAGACTTCCCAGGACAAGGCAAGTTATTGGGGAGGAAAACATCCCTGTGCTGCTTCTTTTGCCTTTTCTAAGAAGTTTCCTACTGTCAGCTGTCTGCCAAATTCCAAAAGGCTGGAAACAAGCTGATAACTGCACCACTACCACAATACTTGAGGGACGACCGTACTCAAAACCTTACTACAATGAAGGAAACCCATCTACCAGTATTGATCACCACTACACCACCAGGTTCTGACTCTCAGTGTGAACAGCATAAATTTGAAGGCACACCAGAAACTCTAGTAAGTGCTTGCTTACTTCCAGTTCACTAACCATTCAATGGGGAATAGTAAAAGAATGACTTCTGTAACTGCAAATACTTCTCTGTCTCTTAAATTTCCCTTTTGTTCAATTGATGAGGTGGGTTAAGAATCCGTTTGGGCCCAAAAATGAAATAATATGACTAGAAAATTTTTCCTTTTTAAAAAAATGAGAATTAGAAACTCAAATTTCAGAGGCCAAAAAAAAAAAAAAAAAANAAAAACAAAACCAAAACCAAAACAAAACAAAACAAAAAAAAAACCAAAAAAAAAAAAAAAAACAAAAACAAAGAAAAAAACCCCTTTCAACCATGATTCTAAGGCAACTTATAATTTGAAACAATTGAAGCTGGTCATACTGCAACCTGCTGTAAGTATGTACCATTCTGTATTCAGTCCTCAGGCAGCTGTATCAGTAGGGAGGCACGGTACAGCTTTTATTTATTCTAATCTGCTTTGTTGTTCTGTGTAGCACAGAGATCATTAAGAAGTTTTTCAGATATAGAAAAACATAACCCAAATTTTTAATGACCTCTTTCTCTGTTCCTCCCTGCATATGCAGCTAATTCTTTTTCAGTTGCTCTTTTGTTTGGCCTTCCTTTATTCTGGTCAGTGAAGAAAACCTGAGAGCTACTAATAAAAGGTGACCATTTCTCTAAATATTCTGGCACCTGGAGAGAGGGCATACTAGGCATCCAACCTTTTTCTGCTCTTAACATTTGGAATTTTTAAAGACAATGGAAAGGAGGTCGCATATCCTTTAAAATCAGACTTTCCTGTTTGAATTTGGATTCCAAATCAAAGCAGGAAGACCAGAAGCAACTTCTCCTGGGATTTCCAAGCTGCACCTGGCTATATATCTCCTTCGGCATTCATTCCATACACACAAATGAAGAGGACAGAACATGAGACAGAGGAGGCTCTTTCAGAGCAGAGGGGAATTTTGCAAGCGTTTGGCGGAATAAAAGTCACAAGCATTATAACTCTGTCAATAATGCATTACACTTGAAAGGATCTGTGTATATCTATCATTTAGCAAGTTACAGTCTCCCTTCTAGGGGAGTTTCTGAATATAAAACCCTTACCTGATTTGATGGACCAGTGCTTTCAAGCCAGTCAGCACCTGCTCTCCAACTTGATGTACTCTCAAATTGTTTTAAGTGAAGCCAAAGGATCAAAACTTAATTAGCAGCAAAATACTTCTTATACTGATCGGTTTGCACCAGATCTCCTGAGGGACATAGATTTGTCTCTATCTGGAATCCCCACCCTACCCTCAGCTGCTCGTTAGGAGGTTTGTGTTTTGTCATTTGGCAGACGCTCACCTGCCGCACTGCTGCGACGGAAGAGCGCTTTTGGCAGCAGAGGCTGTGTGGCTCTGGGAGCAGGGGAGGCAAGTCGTAGCAGCTTCACCTCTTATGAGTACTCTGGCTCTGCCAAGCCAAACAAGAAAAGGTGACATGCTTTTCTTGCTGCTCCTCTGTAGAAAGACTCGTGGGTTATTCGTTGGTCCCATGAGAGGAGTTTTATTTCTTTTTCCTGCAGGGGTAACAGCCATTCAGGTGTAACACTTCGATTAAAAGGCTTTCCTTCTCTGAAGCCACAGCAGTGAGAATCACATCTCGGCTTAGGAAAAGGGCTTTGCTTCCAGCAGAAGCGCAGAGGTGAAGCCAGAATAAGTGGGATTTTCACAGGTGGTGTCAGATGCCTGGTTCAATCTCTCATGAGGCCTAAGCAAACTCTTTAGCAACTCAGGTAATACAAAGCTATAATGCATTGTTGTAAAGGAAGGACAATGGTAAGAATTCAGGCCATAAGGGTCTTAATACCTCTGTTGAACAGAGCCTGTTACTACCAGAAAGAAGAAAAACTCCATCACAGCCTAGAACAGCTGGGCTCAATGGCTTCCTCACTTGCAGCAGCAATGACTGGGTTTTTTGGTCACTTATATAACACAAAGCTAACTTTGTCATTGTCTTAATTTTTGCAAATCTCTGAACACATCTGTCTAAATATCCATGACCTAGAGGGGAAAAATAATACATTTAAAACACAAAATTGGTGCCAAATCTAACTCATAAGTCTCTGCTAGGATTCCTGAAAGTCTTGGGAGGTGGGACCTCAAGCCGTTTATTTTGGCATCCTTCTCAGCTAGGGAATCTTTTGATTGGAGTCACTCTGGAAAGGACCTGTGCTTCGGAAGAAGGCAGGGTAAGCACTAACATGAGAGCAGAAGTCTTATAATGCAGAAGCAAGGAAAAAGTGATAAAATTGATCTGACTCAATGTTTTTCATTCAGGGAGAATAAGAAGGCAAGAATAGGAATAAAACAGTTTAAATTGTGACAAAGTCCTTTTCATCTAGATAATCCCTTTGACCACACAGGATTGCTCTTCCCACAATTCAGGTGTTTTATTCCTCCTTCCTTTCAGACTCAAGTAAACTAACAATCTATTGGTGCTAGCTCTGAGATATATCTCTGATTAAAAATGCTTCCCTTCCCAATATGCTACTTGCACTCACTCTTCTAGCTGTGCCCCAAGATTCAGCCCCAAATACAAGAAACAAGGGAAATAAATATAAAAGTCCTCCTGTAAATTAAAAGCTCATTTACCTTTTGTCTTCTGTATTCATTTTACAGTCCCAATGTTTTTTCATACACTATCTGACCTCACAAGAAAGATAGGGTCTTACTGAAGTTCAGTTTTCCTTTCTTAAGCATACAACCAAGCAATCAAGGTAGCTATTAGTTATCTTTTTCAAGTTGCAGTTGTGACTACGATGTCAAAAAAAATACCGGACAAAGGGCTTTTTTTTTTGCTAACTGTGGTTTCTTATCTTCCCACAGCTATTTTAACATCAGGTCCATATTTTTAGCTTTGTCTGGTGAAAATAAAAAAGAGAAAGAAAAAGTTGTTGCTAGATTTGTAAGTCTTCCAGGGTAGCTGCAGAGCTGTCACTCAGGCACTAGGCTGACCTGGGTACCATCTCTCCTTTGTCTGAACTGCGTTTGAGCCAGAGACTATTATTAGTATAATTAGTATTAACCCACCTGGCCAGGCTGCCTGTCTGGGCTCACACTGCTACAGTCTCTCCTGCTCAATCTGTATATTTTACATAGAATAAAACCCTCATTAGGGCTCAGTGAGCAAAACAACTCCATCACTAAAAAGTTAGATAAGTCATGGTGAAAAAAAGAAAAGTATTGCAGTCCCTGCTCCAGGAGGCATTTACACACTTAAATTAAGTAGTTGGTGTAACGCAGCCAGGAGCACAGATCTGATTCCTCCCAGATGAGTGCACTAATCCCCAAAATTATTCTCTCCATGGCCTCCAAAATATTTCAAGCGTTTTCCCAATAAAATCACAGAGGAGTTAAGAACTTCTTTCTCCTCCACCTAAATATTGCCCATATATCTGAGTGATATCAATTCAAATGTCCTCAAGGTGAGGAAAAAATGTAATCCTGTCCTCCCACACACAAATTAAGGGCCCTAATCACGATGTTCTTGGATGAAAGGGATTGCACTTACTTTGTCATTTCCTCTCCTTAAAAAGGCCATTAAACAAAATGTTACATTTGACAATATTTTGTCCTGAATAAAAAATCCATTTACATCCTAGTTGAAAAAAACAAACCCCAATTATTCTGCAGAAGTAAAACTTTTGTTAAAATTTTCAGTTAACCCGAGCTAAATTTCTTCATTTTATTTTTCCCCATTTAATTGCCAACCCAACCGGAAATAGCAGTCATTCTCATAGGCAGAGAGCAAATTTTTCTTAATCAATTAGATGATTTAACTAAAACCTTCCGTAAACAATCTGTTTGAAAAGCTAACACTTTTGTGTGTGGAATATCCAGCCCTCCTTTCTTAGGGACTTCTGTTTGAACATGGCAATTGAAGAAAAAAAAAAAAAGGCAATTCTTGATTGAATCTTGTCTTGCGCAGTCTCAGTTTGTAAGGAACTTTGTTTAATTAATTGGCTATAAATAAATATCAATTAATATCTACACATGCATGTATTCAGCTTGCTTTAAAAGAGAGATCAGCTAGGAGCCCACCTGCTTTCCCTGCTTCCCATTGCTGCAATCAGACTCTCATCATCATCCAGTCCTTGTATGGACTACTTACACTTGTTTCACCAGGGAAATGGGTTAAAAATCTCTCCCACCAGCCAACTGGACTTGTACCATTAACTATGCTATGTCCAGTAGGAAAGTTTCTTTTTTCAAGAGACGTGGGTTACCCCTTCACATTTCTTCTCTCATTGTTAGCACTTTCACCATGGTCTCTCATCTGCCCAGAGACTCTCCTTAGGATCTGTCTCTTCACTGCTACTGACCCATCCAGCAAGGCACAAAAACCACAGAATCTTCTAGGCTGGAAAAGGCCTTTAAGATCGAGTGCCTCAGCTCCCGCTTCTAGAGTTATCCACTGGAATGGCATCTACAGAAAGATCACTACTAATTCATAATGAGGCAACAGGTTCTTACTGTAGATATTGACATTGTCCATTAGAAATTTTGTGCTTGAATACTGGAAGTTGCTAAAAACATTCCCAGTTATTAAATCAGAAAGGAATAAGGGCTGAGACAATCAGTACCAGTAGAAACATCTGGGAAAATTTGCCTTTTTATGCCTTGTTTTATATTCCTTCTCTTCTACTAGGGGTAAATAAAATCTGGAAAGTCTTGAAAAATTTGTGTTCTTTCCTAAAAACAAAAAAGGGTTTCAGAAAGAAGATTGGTATTTTTCTTGCTGTCCCTGGGTAGCCAAAACTAAACTGAGTTATTCAGCACTTAAACAAAACAATTGGCATAGTTCACAACCACTAAAAAGAAAGAACTCAAGCTTGCTGAAAATGGAACTTCAATTCAAAAACTCTTTTGTATTTTAAATGATGAAAAAAGAAAGAAAAAATGAAAAAGTTTCCTATTCTTTCAGGTTGGTCTGAGCTCCAGACAGGGACCTGACACCTCCAGGGGCAAGCTGTTGGGAATCTGGGATGCCGGACTGGCAGGCTTTCCTCCCCATCTATCAGTGAACAAAATGGGTTCTTGAAAAACCCAGACAGCCTGTCCTCCCAGCAAAATGTTGAGTTCGAACATTTGGGCTGAATTGTTGAACCATCCTCGCTTCACTATTGCCCAGTTCCACGTTTCTTATGTATCTGGCTTCTCATGGGCCAAACAAGACATTACATGGGGCTGGTAGACGTGATTCTGCATGCTACCAGTACCTTTGAATACCACAGAACTGTGTAAATGTGGCTCAAGAGGATGCAAGGTAGTTCACGCAGAGTATTTTAGTGGCAAAAAAAAAAATAAAAAAATAGAAATGTTATTTCATAACTAGTCAATGAAATATATCTTTCCTGGAAGGAATTATCTTATATTTGTCTAGAGACCTCAGCCAATATTGGACTGAGGCTGTGCTTAGCAAGTAGCTGTGTGTGTGCAAGCAGACACATACTTGTTTGTGTTTAAAAAGAGCTGCAGCCTCTGCCCTGAAGAGCCTACATTCTTTTAGTGCTTTTAACATCCTTCATCACACCTGTCACATAACTCTCCCTCTTAGCATCCTTCTGACCTTTGCAAACTCACAAGAGCTGATCTGCTTCTTTGTACCTGCTTGTTGTGACAATTTTTTCCTCTAGGACTGTGGTACCAGGCACAGATGAGGATGGTATGCCATGGACCTCAGCAGTGCAAAGACACTTTGGGTTTATCAGAGAAACCTTTGAAACCCAAAGACAAATCTGCCAAGCCACTTTTTTCCAGCTATAGCTTCCTGTGGCCTGTGGTTATTCACCATTTAGGCCCATTCAGCAAAATACAGACGAAGTAAATCCCACTGCCATCATCTCCATACACAACACACTTTATTATAACAGAATAAAGGGTTCTGCTCTGATGGACCAAATCAAGTTGGTCAGTGTTAAGTATCACATTTTAGATTCAAATCCCTGCTAAACCCTCTGCTTATGCTCGTGGTTAACATTATTTTTATATGTCTTTAGAAAGGAAAGACAGCAGCAGCTCACACATAGCAGCAACAGCATCAGTAGCTTTTAAAGGCCAACTCCATAGATTAAAGGGTGATACACTGAGCACCGAAATCCCACCACCCCAGTGTCTACTGATTAGGTTGGGAGAAAAGCTGAGTGACAAACATGTTTCCAATCTGCCTAGCCCATGCAGCGAAATGGAGCAATCTGGCCTGAAAAGGGATTTAGACTTTTGTTGTGCACAAGGGGAAAAAAAGCTGATTTAAATCCATCAACAATGCCCTCCCTCTTGGTGATCTCAGAGATAAGGAACAGAGTCTGGACACAGTTCATATCCTACCTCTCACCAGGCCCCACACTTCCACTCAAAGACAAAAGCTGGCAGATGAGGGCAAACGATGCTGCCTTGCTATTGAGCCGGCTGCTCACATACAAACATGTTGTACAATGCATGGAGCCTGCCCAGAGCATTTGATCTAGCAATTTTTAAAGGGAGAGTGAATCTCCAAGACTGTAGGAAGAGAAATATACAGCCTTTTAGTTCATCAAGACCATTGATATTAATATGTGTATAGCACTATTGTGTAAAAAGGATATTTACAGACACAGAAGTCTTGCTCTAACCTGTTTACAGCCTAAACCAAACAGGCATTTACATCAGAGAATAACAACATCCTATAGGTGATACACATGGGGTAGGCAAAGAAGAGACTAGGCAAAAAAAAAAAAAAAAAAAGGAAAAGGAAATTAGGTTTCTAAAAGAGAGCTATTAGATCCCCTCCCCTTACAAAGAGAGCAGATCACATGGTTTCCTTTATCCTGGTTATTTAATGTATGCCATCCCTGTGCATTTCACTGTGACTGCCATAAGGAGTGAGCCATTACATTCTCTCTTTATCCCTTGTCATAAGGACTGAGAACGAGGTGAACGAGGTGATAACCCATTTTTCTGAAACCTTTCCAGACCCTTGGGAAAAAAAAAAAAAATAATTTTTTTGTCTTATCTGAAAGACATGAAAATGCACAAAAACTCCAACAATTCTGGTTGTCTATAAGTAAATCTGGTCTTTGCACATCTTTAATTATATTCATTTTTTTAAATAAAAGTGAAAGGAAACAGCCATGCAGGGGTGCATGAGGGGAAAGTCAGTCTGTGCAAAAAGCAGAGTCTTGTTTTCATGTGACAAAAATGTGCCTGACAACAGTTGTGAAGAACACCAACAAAATGGTTGCTGGAAAACAGCAGCAGCAACAGCAGCAGCCATCACCTCCATCACTCTACAGATGCCCCTCGTGATAGGCATTAGTGCAGAGCTTCCTCCTTTACAATGATTAAAACAGACTTCAGCAAGCCCTTATTGCCACCATCTTTGGAGAGCAGTATTCAGATGCAGATTGCCTTAAATCCCATCAACCCATTCAGGCGTTTGTATGCAAGTGTGTCTGCCCCAGTGTGTATGTGTGCGAGTGTTTAGATGCATTTATACACACACACAATTCTACCTCTGCACACACCTTTTCTCCACCCTCTCATTCACAGGGAAAGAGCTAAAATTGTCAAAGATGAGAATGTGTATTTTCCAGGCTACTTTGTCAGATGTTCATGTGTGCATCTTATAAATATTTCATACCAAATATTTAACACTATTCCTTCCCCAATCGGATCAGCTTTGAAATGCTCCTCAAAGTGAATTCTCCCGTAACAATGGCTTGACGCAAAAGCCTTTTTTCTCTCTTAAGAAGAGAAGGCTGCACATGGTCTGCTACCATAGCAGCATGAATAGTTCTTATTTAATGGAAAATAAAAGATACTTTACATTAATTCAGTGGGGGATGGAAAGCTGGGCACATGCGTACCTTGTGCTTCAAACATGGAGGAGCATCATACCTTGACCTCCCCACTCCTGGTCCCATGATTATTACCCAGCTTGCATTAGAACTGTAATGGGAAGTGACAAGTTTATGTAAATGATCCACACAAGGATTTTGCTCTTGTAAAACAGAGCAGTTACTCTGGGCTTTCTAATTATTTCATGCCTTGTGGTTCTGTGATGGGGCAGAGATGACTATTACTTGAAAAGTATATTGTGATTGACAAGCCACTGTCCCCCTGGAACTCATTAAGGCCCATGCTTTGCAAGAGCGGGTAAAAAAGCCCTACCAGGCACACCACACACACACACATATCCTCACCCCAGTGCCGGCAGTTCCTTCAGATCATTTGTTGGGATTTTTGCACTGATAGAGGAAAGCACAATCTGCATGTATCTCAAACAAGTACCACCTCCTGGCTACAAATTGACCAATTATCCTCTGCTTTCACATTTTCACTCTTTAATTCTGTAAGATTAGCAGCAACATACCTGTCAGACATGCAGTGGTGTTTGGATTTCAACACACTGGATGAAAAAGTCAGTTGTTTCACAAGACACTATTCAACAGAACAGGGAGGAGAGGGCTTGGGACAGGGGACCAGGGCTGCCCTAAAAGCTGCCACCAGTGCATTTCTGCTGCTTTGATTTGTGCCAAGGGCCTTCTAGTATGTATGAAAGGCCATTCTGCTGCCACTGCATGACCTGTTTGCATTTCTTTCTTAATTGATTTTTCTGGCCTTTAAACTTGCAAAGAAAAATGACAATTTCTTTGGCAAAAGTAGAGCCCCCACCTTTCAAAACATACACTATGCTGCAACCATGGAGGGAAGAAGAATCCTATTCAGGCAGCTGCATTGTTTCCCAGAGTAGAAGCGGGTTTGAATTCTGCTGCTGGTTTGGGACGTAACACAGTTTGGCATAAAATCAATTCATTGTTAACTCCATTGTTGTTGGATCTTATGAGCAAGCAGCATTTCTTGCTTTTAGTTATGTTTGATTTGTGATTGAAATAAATCCTCTGGAGATATTTATGAAAGGCACTTGGCCCACTTCAATTCTTCCATTAGAAAACGTTGGCACTTTGGTTGCTTCAAGGAACCCCAATCTTTGCAAACAATTAAAAAAACAGAAGACCAATCAACTTGTGAGGGTTTCAGTTTCAATTTGACCACTTTGGTACTTATTTCACAGTCTTTCCAGTAACCCACCTGACTATGTCTGCATGTATTCAACAGGGGAAAATTATGCTTTTAGCATTATGTTCCATAATAGCATTGCATTGAAATAACAACACCCATAATCTGTAACACTGTGATGTGCCTAATTTATCAGTAGATTTCCCCCCGAAAAATCTAAATCACAGATATTCAATAAACAAGACAAATCTTCAGAATCCAATTTGTCAATCTTAGGACAAAAACTGTGTGTAATTGATGATCAATCAGCATAATGATAGAAACACAGGCAGAGAAGAATAATAAAAACAGGGGAAAAAAAGAGGGGGAGGAACACATAGAAGCATTTCTGTGTCAGCTACATTTTGGAGCAGTGGAAAGGGAATACACTGAGGACTAAGGAGGATCTTCAAACACACTCAGCATTGGTTTGATTTGCCTCTGTTGAGGGGGACTTTGTGTTATGAGTCTCATAAGCACAGATGTAGGTTAGTGTAAGGATGGTTGGGCACTGCCTTTTGAGTATGTGCAGTTTGCAGGCAGCTCAAACACACTCTCAGGCCGAGGATGAATCCTATGTCCAGGGACAAAGCTCAGTAATCATAATTTCTGTGCCAGTCCAAAATGTCATCTGTAGGGGGACATGAGTCAGCCAGGAGGGGACAGGCCAGTATTGCCAAGTTTCTCTGACATGCAGCATTATGCCCTCCATTCCAGTTTTTGCAGTGAGAGGTCACAATCATGATCATCTCATGAACTGCATCTACTGCTTCGCCTTTCATCGATCTCCAAGATACAGGTTGGATGGCTCTCAGCCCCTTGAGAAATTTGGTATGCAGTTCATCAGGAGAGGAAAGTTACTTCCTTTTTTTCAGTGCACTCGCCTGGTGCGTATCTCCATTTGGTCAGAGTCCTTGGGAGTGACAGCAGGAGTGTCATTTGGCATCTGATGGCAGAAAAATACAATTTTACATGTAAACTGAGCAAGTATAAACTGAGGGACTCATTTTATGTAAAGCAAAACTGTCCACTAATCATTTAGCACCAGCACAGTACTTTTCTACCTAGCAAATATTATCCTACCTTTGCTCAACCCATTCAAGCTAGCACCCCAGCAATATCTCAGCTGTCTCCTTGAGTGTCCTTCAGAGGCAGCAGTGGAGAACTACTGGTTTTTTATTAAAGAATGTGTATAACAGCTGGAAATCTATTGTTTATGCATCTTCAATAGCAGAAAATACATAGGAGGCAGATACGCCTTGTGCTATGATTCCCATCCCCAACTGGATTGCAGGGCAGTTCTTGTAAATACCTATTCTGAGACCTAAACTCCTTGAAAGATGATTTCTTGAAACTGAATCTTTGTTTCAGGAACTCGGACCCTTCTGGCTTCAGGGCATAAGCAGACACTTTTTCAGTTTTATTGAGAATCCTTTGTCACTTCTGTGACCACTGGCTTCTGACCACAGATATGTAGAAAGAGTGATAAGGATCTTCAACAGAAGATATTTCTGTAGACAAGAGCACTGTGGTCACTTTTATATACCATCAGAATTTTAACAGGTAGAAAAAGAGCTGAACAACAATATGAAGAATCACAGAACCAACAGAACATGCAGAGTTGGAAGGGACCCACAAGGATCATTGACTCCAACTCCTGACCCTGCACAGGATCATTCCCAAGTATCGCACCATGTGCCCAACAGCATTGTCCAAATTCATCTTGAGCTCTTTAGGCTTGGTGCTGTGGCCACTTCCCTGGGGAGCCTGTTCCAGTGCCCAACCACCCTCTGGTACAGAAATTTTTCCTAATATCGAGCCTACACCTCCCCTGCCACAACTTCAGGCCATTCCCTCAGAAGAAAAAAACCCTCAACTAAATTCACCAAATTACTTTGAAGAACAGGTAATTTACACTAAAAGCTCAAAATCTATCAGTTATGTTCATATTCATCCTGCCTTTATTTTAACACCCTATTGCCCTATGAGGTTTCATTATCATTTTGAAGAAATGTTGTGATCACAAAGTCTGAGCTCTGGGAGCTCTTTGTCATAAACACATAACATCAGCCCCAGCCACTAAGTTTGTAGAAAAGGGAACAAAGAAACTTGCAGTTTATTCAGAAAACATCTTGGAGAGTTTGGATGTGAAGACATTCAAAGAAGCTGAAGCATTTTCTTCAGCACTGGTGGTAATCAGGCCTATTATGCTACACAGGGGCACTGTTGTCAGTGAAAGGCATGGCGTAAGTGCCTACTACAGCCTAGAGTTTACTGAGTTTATATGACTATCTGTGGAAGAAGTTAAGATGACTCATTTCATAAAAGTACACTAGTACAAATATTTATGTAAACTGCGCTTTTAATATCTCCGTTCAAATGCAAGCAATTATACTTCCGGCATGTTTATCTAGTCTCAGTGGAAGTGCCTGACCTTTACGTCGCTTAATGTGGATAATGCAAACTGCTCTTAATGACATATTTTAAGTTAAATTCAGCTTACTTTGGAATGGAGCAAATCATACGGTGGAAGCTACATACTATATATCTTTTCACACTGGTGAAGCCCCAGCCCCTGCTTTTCACTAGAAAACAGCATACTGTTTATTAAGTGCATCTTCACATGCATACATTTTTATGTTGTATAACTGTTTTTATATATTAAACTTTGTATGTACAGCTATATTTTACAGAGGTGTTTACTGTCTTGAGACATTGCAGATTCAAGTTATGCAAGTTCGATGATCTTCCACAGGTTATAGAACTTGGGGGTCTGACTTCTGTTTTTCAATATTTAAGCAAATCCAAGGACTCATTACACAGGGAAAACCTCATTCGCTCAATTCCATAAAACTGGGTTGAAAGCCTCCCCATGCCATTTCTGCTTGCATTTGTCTCATTTACTTTCTCTGGTTTCTGGATTCCAAGAGGAAGAATCAGAGTGTATGCAAAGAAAACCTGAAAGGAGCAGAGCAAATTTTGATTTCAGCTTGGAAGGGCTGCCCCCTCCCTTTAAAAACTACAGAGACCATGGCAGTGCTGTGAAACTCATGTGGTGAAAGCCTGTGCTTCTTATGAAATAAAGGTAAACTAGTTCAAAGAGCTCAAACCATCCACGCACCACCAGGGGACACAGCCAGAGGAACGGTCTTAATCTTGAACCATCCAATTTGTTTAAATACAGTATTAACAGCAGAGGCCACAGCTAAATACATCAATAACCTAAACCCTACCTAGACATAACAAGAAAAATGTTATCAGCTTTATCTGACAAAGGTTAGATGAATTCAATATGAGTTACAACTGCATCCTAAATGTCTCAGTAAGGAACATCCACAAAATACCAGTCTCAAGCACTTGGAAGAACAAGAGAGACTGTCCCATTTCACCACAGAACAAAAATCATGCAAAGTTTCAAACCTAGCTGTAACTAAATAATTCACATTTAAATCCATAACTGGCCTTTCATATACATCTCTGTTCTTTACCTTGCCTGCATCCTGCTGCGAAATGTGCAATAATTGCACAGCAGATGACTTTTGTTTTCTGAAAACATGACATGGTCATTATTAATGTGGCCTGGTATTAGTCTGTTTTTCTTTTCATCTTTATCAGACATCTATATCTCTCTGAGAGGTCTTGTTTACATAAAACAGTGCACTTGGATGCATGGTGCTTAATGAGTTTCTGTATAACCAGAGCAGAGTGAGTAAAGTACACTACTCTTTCTAATTATGAATCATTTGACTGTGTTAAGAGAAAGAGTACTTCAGCAAACGGTGCCAGAAAGCTTCTTTCCAATTTTTTGTTGCTATAAAGAACAGCCATAAATTATGAGTTTGGACAATGTTGCTTTGGCTCCAAGCAGAAGCAGTAGGAAGAGAAAAACCCCTGGCTGTGCTCATATTTCATGTTCCCTAATCAGTGAGTGGTTCCTGCCTATATTTACAAGGCTCTGCCAAGGATGGTATAATGAAGTCAAGCAAACACTGCTCTCAGTGGGTCTGGCTACTCTCAGGGAATCCTAAGAGCCCTTCCCACTTCAGATTCACATTTTCTCTTGGATGCTGATAAGCCTCAGATGTACTGTCCACCTGACACCTCCTGCTTTCTAGCAAAAGGAAACCCAGGTGAAGGGCAGCGGTGGGCCAGTGTTCTGACCTGCAACCCACCACAGAGCCTGCTGACCTCACAGAGGCACACATGCAATCCATGACATTTGAACGGCCCTTGGCAATTTACTGTATACTCCAAAAACTGAAGGTTTGGTACAAGAGCAAGACGTGCTCACTATCATCCACACATCTACCAGCATAGGTAGAGATGTAGCAAAGCTGACTGGCTCTGAGCCCTTCACAAAAAGCAGTTTCCACAAAAAACAACATCAGAGGACATGATACTTAGTCACTTTCTCTAAACTTTGCCTATCTAGTTATAAATGACTGAGTTCTTCCCACAGGTAAGACAAGAAGTGCAATGTTTGATACTGCTGATCGCCTCGAACGAGCCCTGCACAGCACAACTACAAGTTGTCATGCGCAAGCTCCTGTGAAGCCCCAGCACAAACACATACCACAGGTTGGAGGGGCAGAAACAAGGTCCACAGTACATGCTCTTAAAGGCTACTCTGGGCCACCTGACTGGGACACAAAACATCATTAGATGCCACAAGAGTGGCAGAAGAAGCAGGAAAACAGAGGGCATGAAGTTGCTTCGAGGCTGCCTTCATCTCCCTCTACAATCCTTTCCCTTCCCCTACTGTGGGTTGCATCCCACAGGAGAGCCAGCCTGGTTCAGCAGCATCTCTGATGGAGTCCAGCACTACCAGGGTGGCCAGGGGCATACTTTTTTTGGTATATTTTGCAATGCAGTAAAATGAATGTGTCAGATTAGTTAAAATTGGCACCCTCAGCCCAGAAGCCCAAATGGGATTTGACAGTGAATAAGAATAGCAATATCATCCAGTAAATAATGGAAAGCCAACTTGCCTGAACCAGAAAATTATTTCAGAGTATTATGCTGATACTTACTTTGGGGTAACAGAAAGCTGTCATTGCAAATCAGCAATAAACTTTGCTTTTGTCATCAAAATAAAGTAGGAAGTTTCTCACATTTTGAATTTTAACATGACTTGTAGGTAAGATATTCATTCCTCCATCAAAATTTCCTGTTAAAAACCAAAGCCTTGGCTAGATCTGAGAACAAGGTAGATAAACTATCCTGAATTCCTATTTAACTTGCAGAGCATTATGCCCTTGTTAGGAGGTCAGACTGCTGGGAATATCATAGGTCATGCTACATCTAAGCACTCTGCAGTAAGAGACATTAAAATATGTCAGAACAAATAAGGGTCAATAGCAGAGAAGGAGTTAACTCATTCATCTGTGAGAGAATTAAAATGCTCAGTGCTTTAGCAAATCTCTATGGATCTGCTTATAAGTGTAATTTGGCCAGGACACTGTCAATCCCAGGTTAGAGCAGTATCTTTAATACTAATTATTGCGGTGTATTTCTACACGTACCACTTTTGTCAGATTAAAAAGCCTTTAATTTAACAATATCCAAGTTCTTTCCCTGTCTGAAGACTGATACTTTGTAAGCATTCAGGATTACAAGGCATGATACATTATTGATAAAACAAGAGCATGTACGCTTTTTATGTATATTTTTATATTATCAAGATATTTTATCGATTCCAGATAGTCACAAAATATTAAAATTGAACACTATGAGTGCATTTAAAAGACTTGCCTTGCAACCAAGAGTGTCAGTAAAGCGCAGATAATTCTTGATATTCTGACTGAGCAAGGAACACAAAACTAGCAGTTTCTTCTAGAAAAATATTTAAATGGGTTGGAGCTCTCAAGGACATCAGTCCAAAAGCATGGGAGAACAAATGCCTGTAATTGCTACCAAAAGTTAGAGCCAATGTAGGGGAAAAAAACTGATGTAGGGAAAACAGAAGAAAAGCAGAAAAGGTTTCAGAGAAAAAAAAAAAAAAGTCTTTCAAAGACCAGAAGATTTTTCAGAATCCAAATTAGTAAAGGAAACATAATAAATAACAAAAATAAACAATAAAATAGTCAATTTTTTCTAACCTACAGAAATACTTGTTTTGAGTATGAGCTGATGCTTGTGGAAGAGGACAAAGCGTATTTTTTATTTAGCTAATGGTTAATTCAAAAGCAACTAGAAGAGAAAATCCAAAAGCACCTAGAAGAGAAAATCCAAGTGTATTAGGGGCTTCACATGTTCATTTTAGATTCAAATGCTCCTGAGTAGTGCACTGCCCATTTCAGTACAGAAAAAAAATCTTACGCTTTCTAGTCACATAGGATATTTATTTCTGCAGAACACAGTCTGATTATTATGGATCTGCTTCCACAGGCTTCATGCAACCCCTTCCTTAAGACTATTTCCTATAGCTCCATAATCCACAACGCTGTTCCACATAATAGCAGGCTAATCACTGCCCTACTTTTAAAAATGCAAAGTTTTTGACATGTTGTGTAATGGTGCATCCCAAACAGTCCATAAACCTGTCCAGTAGATTCCTCCTCCATTTCCTCTCTTGCTGTTATCTCTCCAAGCACCTTGTACTGTAGAGTTTCATTTAGATTGCAATGTCTGTGGGCCAGAGGCCATTGAAATCACCTACGGCTCCACACAAACACTAAATAACAGCAAAATCTGACTTTGGAGCCATACAGTGCCTTCCAATTTTTAAGTCTAAGAAGAAGGCTCAAACTTTTAGGCATTCCTAGATGGACAACTGACAGACAGTATTCCACAGCCTACCAAATACATGAGAATAAAAGCTGACGGAAAAGGAAAGTTTTTCACAGTGTTCCTGAGCATTTTTTCCACATTGCAATAAAGTCTTTGAGCTATAACTGTAAATTTCTGATCATATGGATATATATCAGTAACTCAGTTCTCAACTCCTTTATGAAACTAAAACTTCAAATCCTGGTTCTGCTCAAGTCAAAATAAATTTTGTACTGTCAGAGTAGGGGGGTTTTGTGTCTAAGTGACACAGGACTCTCACAAAGGGTTGCCACCATGAACTCTGTCATTGAAGCTACTAATATTCATACACTGAACTTGGCACCTCTTTCACAGTTACCCTCCTTTACATCATTGGGCTCAACAGGATATTCACATTTATCTGGTAAAATTATATATTACATTACAGAAACTGCTAAAAGTCTAAATTTTACCAGTGTCTTCTAAGAGTTGTGGCAGGGAAAAAGTAAACTGAAGCAGGGAATTGTAATCCAAGTACACAATAAAATCATTGAGATCCTAAGCAGGAGGAAGTTACTTACACTCCTGCATCACCATGTGGTACCTTATTGCCCAGCCACATGAAATAAGGTTCAGGTGAACAGGAAGAGCAAAATGAGGTCATTTCGTCTTGAACAAAACATTTGTTTGGGGAAAAAAATACATTCTGCAGCATCCAGGGACCTGTTTTACCCATAAAGCAATAAAAACTTACTCTAGTAACTCAAGAGGGCATAAAAGCAATAAAAGAAATTACAGAAGTTAGTTTTTCGAGATTTGTGCAATGTGCCAGTTAAGTTTGATCAGCTTTATCCAAGATTTCTCCCTGGCAATAAACAAGGGTGATATTCAGGGATGAGGTCCCTCACTGATGCAGGGCAATATGCAGTGGAGTGGCAGGAGTTGAAGCCCACTAGTCCCTTTCTATCACCTTAACCGAGCTTCTGCACAGGATTTTGCTATCTGGGAATGAAATGCAAGGATGAGGTTAGGAGTCCTGCCCTGGCTTCAGTTTGCTCTTCAGTCACAGTTAGGGAGTCATCCACCCACACCCCAAGCGTGAGTCATAGTGCAAATACAACCATTGTTTTAAGCTGTCCCAGGGTTTTGAATTGCAAAGTCCAGATCTGGCTCTGAATTCTTTTCCCCAAAAATCAGAGCTGTTCAGACATGGAGTTTAATTTTGTTTGAAGCCTATGTAGAAGAGGTCAGTCCTGGTACACCACAAAGGCCTCGTGTCTCCCTAGGGAGAATCCCACCCTTCAGACTGCAATACCCAGGAAATCAGGAGAAGAGAATTGAGACAAGCAATGTCTTGTGAGCTTGGACACAGGCAAACTGCTTGGTCCTTGCTGCGTATTGCACTGTGTCAGGATGGGAGTCCAGTTGCCCAAAAATTTTTACTGCCATGCCAAAAACAAGCAGTGGAGGCTGATGTCATGGTAAGAGAACACTGATTGGGTAATTTACAGTCTTCTGCTAGAGCAGAAGTGATTTTTTTAATAATGTGACTTGTAGGCTCATCCCTTTGTCTTGGGCAGTTCTGCTTTACACAGTCTGATCCCACATAAGCCATTTTTCATCAAAATGCAGTTAGGCTTATCAGCACGTGTTGTATAGATACAAATCAAATAATCCTTTTATAGCAGGGTATACAAGTCCTAAATTCCTTGCTGTGAGATGGAACTTACCTATTCACCCCAAACACATTGAAGTATTCCATTATAGAGTTCTCTTATTACTGATGAAATATGCACTAATACTTTGGTAACATGCTACATGCTCGGGGTCTCCAGTGTGAGATAACTGACAAATACAGATGTACGTGTTATTTTTCTTCTTAGCATTCTGAAATTGTCATGGATATTTTCTTCATTTAACAATGTCCCTTAAAGACAAACTGTGGCCACAGAATTCATCTTGGATACCAGGTCCCTAGAAAGGGGTGCATGTAAATGGTGCTCAAAGAGGCGAGTTCTGACATTCAGCTCCATAACTCTGCAAGTAACTGCAATTTTTATCTGCTCTGAAGAGCCAATATCATGCCTGGCTGTCTCTTTGTTGTAAGAGGCTGGGAATTTCCTGCAAAGCATGTAATATGCTTGAGGCATCAAGTTTTTTACATTTATTTGCCAAAAATGGGTGTATTATTTGGCATTTTTCCATGGTGACTTAATTCAAGGGCTATGAACAAAATGGAAATGCAGATGGAAAACACCTTTCAGTTACAAAATGTCACTCGCATGCACTCTGAATCTTGATAATGGAAACCACAATAAGTATCAAAAGAAGTAAGATAGAACCCCAAAGAGATTCCTAGAAGTTAACTGTAAGCATCATTTAGCTAAGCACAGCAGATCCTTTAGTTCCGTAGCCAATGCAACACGGCCAGAGCGAGGAATAGTGGAGTTTGTCCCCATACTGTGATCCTGAGAGCAACAACATGACTGTGCCTTGTCTCAGCTTCTCTGTCACAGGCAGCTGAAATATACCTGCCTCATTTTGACCACAGAGCAGAATATAATACATAGTACTGCAAAGTTATTTTATCTCAAGTCTCGCACTTAAAATTTCTTATGGCCTTCTCTGGAGTTATAAGATTCTGTAAAAGACCTCCTAACTAAGAAAGGTTTCAGTCTTCCTTTGTTATAAAATGTGATGTCATGAGCCTCGAATTTTCAGGAGAGCAAGAGAGGTGGCCAGATTATCTATGAACTAATCTGATTTAAGACCTTGCCTTGCTTTGAACACAGAGATTGCAATACCACATATGGGAGAAGTAGTTTTGAGATCCCTAAATGAAATACTCTAGAACCAAGTCTTCTAGCTATTTTTATTTTACCTGTGATTTTTTCGATAATAAACTTGAGATACCTGCAAGCATTGAAAAGGGCAGCATCTGAGTATTTAGCGCTTTTTTCCCCTTTCATCATCCTCCTTTAAACAAACTCTATAAAAACAGAGGCATTGTTTTTGCTAGCAACTTCAAGAAAAGTCTTGGTCACAACCTCAATTCACATTTTAACAGGCCTAAACATTGCAAATCCAAATCTTATCTACTAGGACAACATCAAGAATGCCTTCAGGTAGTCAGAGAGTCACCTGTCCACAGTCAGGCCAAATATAAAAGACCCTGTTCTTGAAGCCCTTCAAAGTCCCATTTCCTTTACCTTTTTAATTTTACAAGCAGGGGAAGTTCATGTCTCTCCTTAGAAGGGCTAGTTTTCCTAGACCACCCAGACAAATTGCTTTTGATTTTTGTAGCATCCTTGAGGCTGAGATTGAGATATTTCACAGAAGGGCCTGTGAATATGAGCAAGGTAAAGCTGAATTGATAGTGTCCATCTGCAGTGATAAGACTGCATCACGATTGGTGAAGTACACCCAAAAAGCAATGTAACGAAAACATGATGCTATTTCATGGTCCTGGGACCTGCCTGTTTGATCTTTAAACTTCGGCCTCGTTCCTATGCTGACAATCACTTCATGGCCAGAAACACTTACTGGATTTACATGAAGCAATATTAATGTAACTAGCTGCTTCTATCCAGAAGAGATTTTGGCTTAGTGTTTTTTTAAAAAAAACCTGTGCAGTGTAAGGAATAGGGTGGTCCCACAATACTCCTTCCCCGTGGAGAACATAAACTTTCTTGTCTCTTCCCATCTTGTTTCTCAGATTGGGATTTCCTGCAAGGGATGGTGAAACCTGCTCAAATAAGCTACATGGCCTGGTGAAATGTTTGCAGTCAAATTTCCATTTCTCAGACCTCAAGCTATGCTCAACAACTTTGAGTGTCCTAAGACAGATACAATGCCAGTGGGGCAGTCAGAAGCAGACAGAAATCAAACTTTTGAAAAACCAAGATTTATCACATGGTTAACGCCAGAACTTTTTAAAAAATGATTCTTTAATGCAAATGTTGAGTGCAGATTTCCTTGAGATAATGTCATATTAGGAGTTCACATGTGGCAATAGCTAGACTGATCATTAGATAACAAAAGAGGGAAGAGTATCCTCAGACTTCCTACAAACAAATGCTCTTCCAGTTGCTACTTTTGTTGTATTACCTTCATATAGTACCTCATCATACACACAGGTGTTTCAAAACCTTGATCAATATGCAGTTTTATAGAAAAATGCTACAGACTTTTAAGTAAACCATTAAATTGCTGTTGTCATTGTCTCGACTTTCATTGTCTTGTATTTCATGCAGCCAGCTGATGTTCAAATGTGTTTTGTGATTTTAATCTTCTCCCTTAGGCTTACCCACAAAACTCTACCACATACTTATTTGGCAAATCAACTAAATTATTTCCTTCCCAAAGAAAAGCTTAGATCTGCATGGGGAAGGATGACGGGTTTTGGCAGAAAAGTCTGGAATTATGGAGTCACTGACTAACTGCAAATCAGCTACAACTATGGATTAAGGAAGTGTGGATTCAAAGAAGGCCGTAGTGAGACAAATTCTGATTTTGTTTATAATTTGTAGCTTCACTGACATGAGCTGAACTACAATCAGACTCCTACAGTTGCTCATGTCCACACTACACTTAGTTATACACATGCAACACTAATTGTTTTCACCACAACCAACCCATTAGGTCAACTTCTTCCCTTTTCTATCTGTTAAAGGTAGAGATTATAAGCTATATATATATTAAAGAAAATATATAACTTCACTGTGCTTCATTAGAATAAATTGAAGGTCATTACAATTAAAACCAGATCAAGGTAAATTCTCACTCACCATGTCAGGATTTGAGGTGTTGTGGTTAAGTGGTAAGTAACCCTTCCTAGAGCTGTGAGGTGCCGCATGTGAGCCTCAGATAGCCTTGGAAGGACAACATTTTGATGGTCACACATGGTCATGCCAGTTGGCTGCATGCCTTCCTTACAGGAATGCTTTATGGGCCTGGCTTCCTAGGCACAGCCTCGCTGCCAGTCCTGCTTACAAAACCTCAGCAAGAGCACCTATTCAGTCCTCTAGAACTAACACTGACCCACACTACCCTCAGGCCAAAGGTGCAGCACCTCTCAAGCTAAGATGACCCTTTCCCCGAGATCCCCCTTCCTCTTTTCCTCAGGGAGCCAACAGCTCTGGGTAGACCCTGTGGGACTTGATGGGGCCCAGCTGACTGAGTGGGGATCACCCTTCTTTTAGTAGTGGCAGGAGAGCTTCCTCACTGCACCTCATCCATCACACAAAGGCAAGGGAAGAAGAGAAGTGGGAGTGCTGGGTGTCACAGAGCTCACATGACCCCACACAGTGCTCATCTCAGTGCTGTTTCAGGGGCTCTTGGATGCAGGTTTGTGCCTTAACCAAAATTTTCAGTGCCTATTGCACTTCAAACCTACACAACTACTGGGTGGTCTTTTAGGCAGATGCTGGAGAACATCCCCCATCACATACCCCAGTGGAGAGATTGCCTTCCAGGGCAGGCTGTCTGCACCAGTGTCAGGGATGGTGATGGAAAGGGTCTCTGTTTTCTTCATTTTTAATGTAGGGATTTGAGTGGGAGCTGAATCCTGTCAAGTGTTTCCTGTCCTGCACACACCCTTGTCAAAGAGCTCTTTGGAGAATACAGAAAGAGGATTAATGCTAATAGCTATCTGCCTGTCATTTGAAAATCTCAAGCAGCACTTGCTGGATTTTCCTCATGAATCTCTAGCACATGATACTGCAAGAACACCTGAAAGAAAACTTTGCTGGGAGTGCTCTTGCAACAAGGTGAATGAATGACCCTGCAGGGTATGGGTGTGGAAAGTAGCCTATGCATCCGATGTGCCAAAGCCTTTTCAGGCAGGAAGAAGGCCTGCATTTGAAGTCACTTTGCCATCAAAGTAGGCTTACCCAATTCATTCCATTCAGCCACGTGCTATAATTCATTCCACACAGTCCTCCTGGGACTGCATTCATGCAGTATTGTTAGTAACATTGCTATCCAGACAGTCCTCCTTACCCAGCACCAGCACTTGGACTTGCAACTGTGTACTAGATATTAAAATTTTTGGATCAGGCTAGCAGCTTCATTGGTCAGACCCTAATGAAGGCTTCAATCTTAATCCCATAGAAACCCCATTAGGAGTGATTTCTGTGTTTTGTTTAAATAAATAAATAAATAAATAAATAAAATAGATCATTGTCACAGCCTTTGAGATGTTGCATATAATTCTTGGAGCAAGGAAGCAGAAGAAAACACAAGGCAGAAAGAATTGATATGATGACCAAGAGCTCACAGAGCCAAAACATAACCCTATACAAGCTTCTACAAAGCAAGATAACTCTAGAGCAGCTAGGCCCAATAAACATCCTTTCTAACAAAAGTAACATTTTTAGAATAAAAATTTGTATTATACTAACAGCAAAGAGTTTCTCTTCCTTTCATTTTGGATGTATTTAGGGGTTTTGGGGAGGGTTTTTTATAATGTTTTTTGGAGATTTTTGTTATTTGTGGCTTGGATATTTTTCAACCTGCAAAAAAAATATGACTTTTTTTCTTCTCTCTTTTGTCACGCTCTTTAAAATCAAGAAAAAGGCCTGTAAGATATTCTGCTTAACATTCTTAAGGACATATTTTTAAAATGGAGAAGTCACCAGCCACTGAGGTTCAGTGCTGTTTCTATGCAATTAAAAATTTCCCTGGCTTTTGCAGGCCATGCTTTATTTACCTGCATGAAGTTTAACAAAGGAATGCAAAAAGTTTCATGAAATTTGCATCTCCACAAATCTCAATGCCAGTCAGACTAGGTGCCAGAAAGAAGCACGTGGATATATTTCTAGGACACTTCTGAAAGCAAACATTGCATAAGGTAATCAATTGGGTATGAAGTGAAAAAAAAGTGTTTGAGCCTTAACTGTGAAAAAAACCAGAATATTCCAGCTGTGTCACTGTAAAAACAAATAAAATGGCAGAGAGCAGAGAAGCTGGCTGGGCTTACAGCTGTGAAGGCCAGCATTCCCCACCAGCCCCAGGCCAGCCGGCTTTTACTCTTTAATGGCTTCATGCCCTCTAATTAAGGTCTCCAAGTACAATCCCTTTGAACAAATGTTTACGTTTATCTTGCTAATTCCCATTACTTAATAATCAGAGGCCCCTGCAGTTACCTCAACACAGGGAAGATGAACCAAAGACATCATTGTATTAGGGGGTTTTGACATTTAAATACCTGATTTACACAAATGTGAAGACTTGCAGGTGTAAGAAATGAGTGAGCAAAACTAACAACGCACTCTTAAACTGCAACTGTTTTAAAACACAACAGGTAGGATTATAAACTCAGGTATGACATGATAATCTCACAACATTTAGTGCTGTTTAAAGATATCTTCCTCAAAATTTTCTTTAAAAACAATGCGTAACCCAGAGGAGAAGGAAAGTTGCCTTTTTCTTATGACAGTCATTTGCTCTCTGTGCTGCTCTCATTTGAGCAAGTCATCACATCTCATTTGGGCTATCTTTAGTCAAATAAATGAATCCATGTCACCAGTGCTGTAAATGAGCAGGCCCTTCAACAGATATAAGCCAGTCAAGGCTGGGTTTAGTGGACTACAGAAGCACTTGGACAACTGAGATAGAGGCAAGAGAGTCAAGCACATGACAACCAGGGAAAGATCTTCTTGTTCTGAAGTACATATTTCTCTTGAGAGAGCACATAAAGCTGTGCCTCTAAGAAAGAAAGCAGAGAACTACAGAGAAACAGAGGTGTGTGGGAATTGGTAACACTAGTTTGTTGGCTATTTCATTTGTGAGTTCCTTTGATGCTGAGAAACATCATAAAACAATTCTTGTTTTGCCTACTTTGGAAAAAGAAAACCAAACTCAAAAACAAAAGATAAAAGCAGAGGGAAAAGACAAAAGAAGCTAAAGGGGATGGAAAATGTGTCATGTCATCTCAGGCAAGAGTTGAGGGTATGGCAATGCAGTGGAGACATGAAATGACTTGGTCAGAGGGCTATATCACGGCAGATGTGGTAAGCACAGTTCAGCTGAGGGCTGACACACCAAAGCACGCAGAGTATTACTACCAGCTGCCATTCTGTCCAGGACAGCCCATGTGAGCATCACACAACCCCACCACCCAGACATCAGCAAGGTGAAAGGCCCTCAGCTTCCCACTCAGTCAGGAGAACAGGGTTCCAGCTCTTCTCAGCACCACGCATACCTTTATTTCCAGTCCACTAGGTAGGGCCAAGCCACAATATTTTCTTCAAAATCATGATGTCCACTTATAACTTAACTTGCAATGGGTATTTGCATTTTTCCTTCCTCCTATCTTATATATCACATACCTGCCTAGAGCAAGATTTTATGGACAAATATAAAATTTAGATAATGAAGGTTTATTGTAAAAATGCTGGCACATTGTTACAAACACGGGACAAGCTGGCGCCACCATAATTGAGCAGACATTTAAATGGGCAGTAGCTTGTTCAGTAGGATGGCCATGTAGGTGCACAACACCTAAGCCATTTCTCAACACCTCCTTATCCAGCTACTCTCACAAATTAAGTGCAACAACTCCTTTTTGTAGTAGCAAAAATTAAATACTGGAACTCTCACTCCGCTCACATGCTCCATGCCAGGAGCCACATGCTCACCTTTACTAGGAACAGCCCAACAATATGGCTATTTGTCATTGAATCACAAAATTTAAGGAGTCCTACCTCTAACTGAAACTTGTGTTATGACAGTGGGAAGCTACACCACCCTCTTCTCTGCTCTTTTTCCAAGGGACTAGCTTACTTCTGTTCAGGGCAGGGCAGTATTTCTCAATTCTGCTACTTTCAGCAGTGCCTACACCAGCAGAGCTGTGCCAGCTGTGACACACTAGCAGTAATACCAAGCTACTCCAAATCCAAATCCAAGGAGATCAAGGTGGGCTGCTACAGGTCTGACAAGAAATCCAACTTTTACATGCACAGCAGGGGCCACAGCTCCTGGGATATCAGGCAGCCAGGCAGCTTGCAGCCCAGTGCTGGCATCATGGGGAACATGCGTTTTGCTGATGCACTTGCTGTACTGAGTGAAAGTTCTCCTTAAAGACTCTGCTCTCATTTACCAGGTCCAGTTCCCAGCTCTTCCATCAAAGTCAGACCACATCTAGCCAGTGATCAGTCTGACAGTCTCTTTAAAATAAAATCTGGTAGCTTTTTGAGGAGGCAGCTTCATAAGTACTAAACCAGCTATTAACAGCTGTACAGACTGATTGTTTGCTGGAAGATCCAAGGGACCTTGCTCTGCATAAATCCCCTTTGTTTTTATTACTGGAGTGAAAAGCAAAGGCAGGGAAAAATAAATTTACTTGCCTGAAATAATGTCTTGCTTGACTAACTTTTTCTTAAACCTCCTGATGCAAAATGGCAATGTTTTAAAATGGTCTTAGAAGAAAACATTCTTTTGCAAATATTTTTTAAACATCCAAAGAGGACAAAAATAAACTCCTATAATACTAATTGGCATCACTGAGTTCCCATTTTAATGCACACTGTGAAGTCCACCCAGCTCTACAGAGCTGATTTGCCCACTATCTACCTACATACTTGTTTCCTCCAGACACTAATATAGGTAAACTCAGTCTGCTCAGACATTGATATTCAGTCTTTTTCCAGATAGGTGCTCTAGGGGTTCAAACAGACAGCCATCCCTTTGTCTTGAGATGCTGGGCTTCTTTCTCAAATGCCGCTTCTGCATTTGCTTGCCTGTTCTTGAGGAGCTCTGCCTCTTTGTTCTTTGGGCAGTGCCTCTTACTGCACCTTTTCGATCACCTATTTCTCTCCATTCCTCTGTACTGAATGAAACAATATCATTATGCAGTAAACAGCTCAATAACCCAAGTCAGCATATGGAAGTCATAAGTTTTTATTGTGCAACTCTAAATCTGTGACTGCCTTTGTTGAAATGTCCTGAACTATGCAAAGGTCTGAACCGTATGGTAAAGACAGGACTTGAACAGCAGTAGAAAAGCCATCCCATTGGAGCTGAATAGTCAGCCAATAGTTACACTGTGAAGGGTAGGCAGGAAAGAGAATGTCCAACCTTACTGAGTCTACTCCATGCATGTAAATCAAGCCACCCTGTGCACATGCTCCAAGTCTGTTCACACCACATAGAAAGCAGCCACAATCACAACCAGCTTCTGGCTGGTACATCCAAACACATCAGTCCCCCTGGCCAGAACATCTGGGCACAGCTGCTGCAGAGCACTAGACAAGTAGGACAGCAGCATAACACAGCCTGCTCACCAGGATCACTGGGATCATGGGAGAAATCCTTACTTTCCTCTCTTCGCTCATCAGTAATGAAGGAGGAATATTCTCAACCCCCACCATAAACATTATGCAAAACATTTTGTTATCGATCATTAAATGAAAAAATCCTCTCTTTAATGTGGCCATTGAGTCTGACAGCTGATTTAGTTGTAAACATGCAGAAAGTGGCAAAAAGAACAAGCAAGAGAAACAAGGCACAATCAATTCCTGTGTTGCTTGGTGCTGCTACACAGGTTACACTGGGAGCCGTATTAGCATATGACCTACATTTTAAAATTAATTTTGTTCTCAAGTTAGGTGTTCAGACTTTTTTACTCCTGCAGGCAATTGGTGTTATTGTATGTGTATTAATATATCAGCTCCACCATGTGTTTCCCCTCCCCGCCAGTGTTTGCAAGGGAGGTTTTAAGTAGCAGGGGGAGGGTCTTCTCAAAATCAAGGTCCAAGCATTGCTGACTCTCCTGTTTTGCACACTGCAACACTCATGTCAGCAAAGCAGCAGTAACAACAGATGAGTGTTCACATGGGACCACTCAAAGCTCCAAGGACAAAGAATAATCTGTATTGAAAATAGAGGAGGAGGAAGAAACTAAATGAGAAGGCAGAACCAGTTAAGGTTCGCAAGGTAAAAAAAAAACTGTAAAAAATCAAAAGAAGTAAAGAGAGTTGGAGGAGGGTTAGAAGAACGGTTTCAGCAAGTCTTTGAAAGAGGTGAAGCACAAATTTTGAGAGGAAGTTGATATGAATAGCTAAAATTATTACCATAATAGATGTCTTTCTGAAATGGTCTCATAAGAAACAAACTTTGCATAAGTGGGAAGTAGTATTTGATTTTTGTTCAGTTATTTCATAGGCAAGGCTACATATGGAAGTGTTAAAATCTAGGATGACATTTATTTTCATAAATAAATGGTTTGGGGCATTATGACACAAAGACAATTAGACAACCTCTGAGAAGTACTTTAAAAGACCTCTTGGGGAGTATGAAAAGATCAGAAAGAAAACACAGATACACTAATTTTGAAACATAGAAGAACAAGTGATTATAGCAATTGTCACCCAGCAGAGCACTTGAAAATGACTTTAATTTCAGACACTGAGAAAAAAATTACAGGAATTAATACTGGTGACCAATCCTCAGAGACAACACCATACTCACTGAATCAGTACTCCATAAGACATTAGAGCAGCTAATACAAACTGAAATAGGACCCTTCCACAACAAGCCTTTTCTCTGAAGAAAAAAACCCCTTCCTTCCCTATCTGGGAAACTTTGATCCATCTGCTGTGTTTCATGGCGCTTTGTAGTATTTGCATGACCTGTAACCAGCTCTAGAAATTTCTGGTTCCTCCTGTTAGGGAATTACTTCCTCAGGTGTTAAATAGATTTTAAAATTTTGTCCCTGGCCTAAATGACATCCTTGTCACTAAACTGTAGAGGCATAGATTTGAGAGATGGACCACCTAATGGATAAGAAATTGGCTGTATGGCAGTTGTGATCAATGGCACAGGGTCCAAGTGGAGAGCAGTGGCGAGCGGCATTCCACAGCGGTTGGTTTCTTGCAAAGTTAAGTCAAAGATTTTTATTTTGCATTTGTAAGTTTACACTACAATTTTTCTCTCTGTGGAGGAAATAGACAATAATATTAATGCTCCATTAGCATAAATACTGAATTTGGTGGCTAAACTATATTCAAAGTGGATAATTTGTTGATACATACTGCCTGCCATATTTGTGGGCTCCTCAGCAGGACACCTTCCTTATGATGTGACCAGAGGTGTACTACCCAATTAGAGGTATTCCCTGGGTCCCACCTCAATCATTCCCTCAGCAGAGACAATAAGGACTGTCAGGCAACTCAGATCAGGCAACTGAACACAGAAGAACATGTTCCATTATACGGCACTACATATGCTCCTCATTTGGCATTGCTGTCATCTTGTTCAAAGAGCAGGAGCAGATCCCCTTGCTCGTGTGACAGGAAGGGATTTGCACAGTTCTAAAGTTGGGGTAACAGGGAATAGATAAGCATGACCAGGTAACTGCTCCATAGGGAGCTCCAGGAAGCCATACCTACCACCCCACAGGCACCAGGATGATTTTTCTACTCTACACAATATCCTCTAAGATGGGATGCCCTCTTGGTCTACATGGTAGAATTATTTATCTTCTTCATTCTTCTCTTGCCTTTTTTTCTCTCCCAATAAAGCCTGAATAATCTCTATACCTTTTGTGGGAACTATGGATATTCTTTAATTTTCTCTTTTCAGTTTGCATAACTCCAAGATAAATTTAGCAAGAAACTCCTTCTGTAATGCCCTCAGGATAAAAAGAAGAAAAGTGAGATTTAAAAGTAAATGAAAGATGACAGCTAAATCTTTAAAATCATAGAAACACTAATCCCTATTAACTACAGCATCTCCAAATCACATGAGTTCACTGATCAGAGCATACTATTTGTCCTTCTAGGTAGAGAGATGCATTTAGAAAAGTTTCAGTGTGAGCCAGTAGTATTGTACTTCGAGGAAATAATTAAAATAACTGTAATCACTACCCAGAAATACTTACAATTTAATTAAAGGCAAGAATTCTTTGTCAGTGTCTAACTACAGCTCTCTATGGATGTGATTTTCAGAAGCATTGAAATTTCAGAGGGAATAAAGTAATTTTGGTCATCTTTGTCAGGCTTCCAATTCATAAGAAACACTGACTATATATAAGTATATCTTGTTCTCAGATGGTTTTTTAGGTCATTAAATCCAGTCCCTTGTTCAGAAGTCAAACACATAGTTCAACATTTTTTACAGATCTGTACTGAAACCAGTGCCAGCTACAGAGGTGTCCTTCTGCAGCAACAGAGAAGGTGTCTGCAGCCAGGTGGTGATGCTGGGTCACACTTGGTCAGCTCTGTAAGCACCTAGTGCCACAGAAGTGAGAAGTTGTAGCTTGACTCTGAAAATGCTCCTTGAAAGGTTTGAAACAAATGCCTTTCCCTGCTTTTAAATGTCATGCTTGGCAATGCAAACCAAAGCAAGCAACACTCCTGTTCTCACCCATTATCACAGCTGTTCTTGTCAAAAGATGATCATTATCATTGTATATAGGAAGCCAAATGAGCATAAACAAATTCAAGCTTAGGGCTCTCTTTTTTGCAAGATAACATCAGATATTAGCCACCATTTCTTGCCTCATCACATGCTGATCTACTCAGTAATCACGATTTTAATTACAGAAATCTGTCTCTGGGTATTTTCTTGCATAACTACAAAAAGGCATGAGCATGCTGAACTTGACTAGAGTACAGACGTGTTATAGACAAAACCCAAATCAGTATAAGGTTTTCAAACTCTCCACAGTTCATGTGTGCTGAGATCCATGGGTTTATATATCGAGGTGTTTAAAAATATGAGTTTGTGGCTTTCTTTTTACTCTGACCCTGGAAGGATTTTTGGTAACTGGAGACATATGCATATATCTGCATATGCAAACACTTGCCAGCATTATATGAAAGGAGATGTTTATGTTGGCAGTTTGCAAAGTGCTGGCTCTCACCTGTGAAAACTTTTTGCAGTGAAAGCTGATGAAGGATCTGACCTGTGACCTTCAACTCCTCACAGAACAACTTCAAGCAGTTCAGAAGTCTGCTTACTTATGATAAACACTTTCCAATTTGATGGCTTAATAACCTCTATCTGGTGAGCCTTCAGCCTGAACCAGGCAACCCCTTGGGTTAAGGCCCTCTCACAGGTTTCAGCAATTTCCCATTCATACTTCCAGTCCCAAACAGAACCAAAAAGAGCCTGACACTATAAAGATTAAAAACACAGATAAATGCAGTTCTGTTGCAGCAGGGAGCAGAGGCAATGGTTTAATCCTTGTTCAAGCATAAGGATCTTGCAAATCCCTCTACAGTGCCCATGCTCCTGTCTCTCCAAGGTGCTGGGTTTTACAGCGATACATGGGCAGCAATGACATCATTTTCAGCAGGGTACCCAAAATCAGAACTTGACTTTGGGTTCTGAGCAATTAAATTCTTTACCTGATATTTTGACATCCTGTGTGAGGATGGCTGCCTATGTGAAAGCACTACTGCTTCCATTCTTCAGCACCAGTTAAAGTGATGCTGCCAAAATGCTTGCTTTCTTTTATTTGTAATCCATAAGTAGATGCCATACTAAGTCATTTCCTTTCACATTAAGTACCCTGTTAATTTACTTTAATTTTGGCACAGGTTTAAGTTAAAATGGAAAAAAAATTAAATAAAGTTTGCTAAGGCTACAGCCAAAATAGTTTCAGTCCTTGAGAAGCATGAAGCTCACTAGCATAACACATGAGCAGCTGACAGCACCTTAATCTAAGAAAAGCTTGGAACAGAGCTAAACGCCGAAGGACCCAGTCCAAGAAAACAGGATGGGACACAAGCATCAAGCCCTTCCCACTGCAGAAAAATTAGTTCAGTTTAACTTCTTCATTAGCCAGCTTTTACTACCAAACACAATATTCAGATTAAATTAAGATCTTTAATAAGATGATTAAAAGATAGATTCAAAGGATGTGGAGAGGAAAAAGCAGACAGTGATGATTAACAAACATAAATACCCATGGAGGCAACTGAGGAACAGTTTTTGTGATACAGCATAGTGAGTTTGGAAGGCAGAATGTTGTGTCTCAGGGAAAACAGAAGTTCCCACAGTAACTATTCTTTGCAATTTGCAATATTTTACCCTTTATTAGCTTCCATTATTTCTCTCCTCAGTGCCAGCACCCATCTCCTTCAGTAGCTTCACAAACAGGAGTTTTTCAGGTCTTAATATATTTAGGAGGGTTGTTTCAGATGCTGTAGTTCCAAAACCCAAAAAAAAATTGCAAGAGATAGGCTCCTAGTGGAGGCTCTCTCAGTCTCTCCTTTGAGGAGTCTGTCTCTGCATTCACTACAAGGGAGATAAAACTCCTAATCAATGCAGTTCCAATGCCTGAAGCCAGATGATGCAAAGCCTCCCTGCTCAAGCACCACTCCTGTTCTCTTTAGCACATCCTGTGCACAGCACTCCACATGCCAACTTGGAAGGTCACAAGGAAGACTTTCAGTTCACATCCAAAGGCTTGACTTAGAGCAATGCTGAGCACTTGCCAGCTTAAATCTCTGAAGGCAAGGCAGAGGGACTGTTGGAGATAATTCACAGACCAAATTATAAACAAAGTCTTTCACAGCAATCCGTGCTGATGCAACTGCATCTTTCAAAACTGACTGAATGACATCCCCACTTCCATACTGAGAGAGCCAAGCAGCAAGCAAGGCAGAAAACACAACTCCCATCAAAGCCAACTGCTCTGCAGTAGAGCAGAACTCATAGGAAATGTCAACAGCCTTAGGTTGCTTTTAATTTTTATAATATACAGCTTGCCCTAGTTTATACAGGCTGCAGCATTAGACAATTAGACATACTGAAGTATCATTATTCGCCTGGCTCACAACTGAACATCCTGTATTTTGCTCCCCTTCCCTTCCCTGTGTGTGGACCCTTATCCTCATTTTTGCAACTCTCACAGAATAGCAGCCCCACCATGATAATTATTCCACTGTTTCTTTTAATAGCTGTGTTTTCTAAATAAAAAATGGCATTATTTCTCAACAATCTTATTTGCAAATTTTTACCTAGCAGATTTCTTTTAATCGGTGTTCTATTTTCCCTCTTCATAGGGAAAGGAGTTACTTGAAGTCAAGATTGCTACATTTAATCTCACAAGCTAAATATATCATAGAACTATGGTGTTTCTTGAAAATTACTAACCTTTTGAAGAAAGTGTCAAAAAACAGGAGAAAAGGGGGTTGGAGAAAAATCAACAGCTGCAAATACTTTATAAAGAAACCCTACTATAGGTTTACAGCTTTTTCCCAAGGCATAGAAACAATGCTTCCCCTGTGACCTTGAGTAAAATCAATATAACGGAAGGATCACAAACCACCAGATACTTGTAAAATGTCTGAATCTTGATGAACTTTGCTAGAAAGACTGCACTTGGAAAACTGTATAATATCTGGCAAAACACTGAAATGCAATACATACAGAATACTGGAGAATGGACATTGGAAAAATCATTTTAAGTTATTTTAAATTATATGCTACTTTAAGGCAACATGAGTATCCCATATTCATGCCACTGAATCAGTCATGTGACCATGTGTTCCTATTTATTTACAGTATCAGATAATGTTGGAGAGACTCTTAAAATTGCTTTGCAGTGACTACATTTTGTCTAAACCTACACTGCATTAGTTACCATTAATACTGCTCTGCAGCGCCAAATGGCAAGAAAAATAGCCACTTACTTTGAAAAATGCCTAAAAATGATAGTACTTTGACATCCATCATCTTGCTCCTTGAAGCCCTAAGGAGTTCTTATCCTGCTCTGGGAGGCTTAGAACCGCTATCGCTAATAGCAGACACACCCTATTTTTAGATCTACCTGCTTGTGACATAAAGCTTCTGAAAAGCAGTTTCAGTTTATCCTTAAATTTTTTTCTTTTTTGAACACCAGATATTTGTAGAAGAGGGGCAGGTAGGAGAAAGAAGAAATCACTCAGACTACAATTTCTTAGCTAGATACTTAGGTTCTTAAGATTTACAGATAGGTTTTGGGAACTTCATTAGTGTAATTGCAAAAGCAAAGCAAGTGAAAAGAAACCTAAGTGTAATTTACCACATGAAGTTTACTATGCCAAACACTGGAACCCATGGAGCATTAAAAGAGAGAAATTACTTGGCCTGCAAATTTAGTGTCTTTTCCTGTACATTAAATAATATTAACTGGTAACTTGTTAATGAGCAACCCTCATGCTAGGATGGACATAGTCATTGCACGCCTTTTCTGACATGACCTATGTATCAAGGCTTTATCAGTTCTGAGGATTAGTATTCCTGAAACTGAACACACAGGTTTCCAAGCTGCCCAAAGTAGAAAGAGTGAAGAGTAGTTCAGCATATCCAGCCCAGACAACTTCAAGTTCTGCTCAGAGCCCTTGCAATTACTCCAGAACTGGATTAATCGATGGATTTATTTGGAAAGTTCAGAGCTTTCCTGTCTGAAGGGATACTAAATAGCTCATGCTCACTGTATAGCTCAAGAAAGCAGTATCTTCTCAGGCAAAAGCTGGTGAATTTGCTGCAGCTGAGCTTAACATTTCAGAGCCTCCTTATTTCTTTGTTAATCCACCCAGTTCAAGACACAGTAGTACTTGGAGTTGAAATCTGCAGGGATCTCTTCTCCAGGTTGAACAATTGTGTTGCTTTGAAAATCTACCATATTTTTGCTCACATTTGTTGAGTAGAATGATCACATTTGAGCAGAGATATGGTCACAAGGGACCTATTTTTCTTCAAAAAGTCATCAAAATTTCAGACTGTGGTTTAAAATGGCCAACCTCGGAAAACTGCACCAAATAGTTAAAAAACTGTCAGTCAGGTGCATCACCATTGCAATTACCCATAAAGCACCAGGAGTTACATGGCAATCTCTTGTGTCATTACCACTTTCTGGAAGTTCAACACAGTGCTGTCGCTTGCAGATTCTGAAGAGTGGGGAGCCCAGCAGGCTGCCCTTGCATCTGTGCTCTTACCTCTCCTGTGTGGACTTCCTGCAGCATAAGGGAACAGGATGTTCATCATTAGTCAGCTGCCATCTGTAGCTAAAACATCAGATGGCAATGAAATAGGAGAGGGGAGTTACTCTTCTCTTCCAACCCTATTTTTTCAACAAGATGGAGGCAATGCTCAAGGAATGAGATGAAAGAAAAGATGCCCATGGCAAAATGAAATTTCCATCTACAGATTCAGGTGGCCAAATGTTGCTGAAGTTCATAGATGGACAGACTCAGGGATTCTCTACTGTCCTAGGTTGCAATACAGATGTATTCCATTACCACCTCCACAAGCTGTTAAAACAGGTGGGGCACTCTCCATTATCTCCTGCCATGACTCACCCCCTGATAACTCCCTCTGGGGGCTATCTGTGCTAATGGGCCATCATGGCCCCACCTCATGACTCATGGAATTACCTCATTCCATTGTGAGATGCTCCGCCCAGGGGTAGGAGCCAAGCATTCCCACCTGGATATAACCTGGGCTTTGGAACTGCACAAGTCAACCCTGCCTACTGGATTCCCAGAGCTACCACTGGACCTTCCAGTGGAGACCAGACTTTCTACAGGATCACTGCTTCAGCAGAACCACTTAACTTGGACTGCTACCACCACCCTGATTAACAGGGTGTCAGGTTGTATCCAACTCTGTCAGTGTTTTTCTTGTATTATTGCATTTATTTTAATTTTCCTATTAAATTATAATTCTGACTTGCAATCTCCTACTGGTTTGTTTTCAAACTAGTACATCTACACACTGTTCTTGAACACTCCTTGGAAGTCAAAAATCATAAAACTACATTTGTCTGCAGCAGTGGTCATTGTTTGAGGTAAAATATGTTTTAATATTAGACACATCCCAGAATAAAAATATGCAGACAAGAAAGGGATATTACACAGAAAAGAAAAATAGCCCATCAAATTGAAACACTATTTCAGAGTCCCATATCACTGAGGATAATGATTTTAAAAAAAGCTTGTTCTGAATATACTAGTGCAGATTTTTTCCTTAAAGATCTCAGTAGCAAGTTTGTGAGACTGTTTAGTTGCCATAAGGGGTTAGTAAGAGTTTAACTTAGGGATTATTTCAGAAGAAAACTTGGTTCAAAAGACCAGAGCAGAAGAACCTAGAGAACAGAAAATCTGATTTTGTGTTTTTCACCCACAGCCTTTTTAGAGGATACAACATGATGTGTGATTGCAACATGACTCAATGTCTCGTGAACATGCACCAGTATTAACAGAATTCTTCAGTCCCAAAATTAGCCTGCAGGCAGATAACCAAGTATTCAGCAGCTTGAGCCCCATATTCTTCCAACACTACACAAGTGCTCAAGGAAGTTAACATGGTTTGGATGGGTACTTTTCCAATCTCAGTCTCTACCTGTTGGATGACAGGCCAGCCTTTTTTTCAGGTTCACAGACCTCTGGAGGAGAGCAGCCTTGATGGCCTGTTTACCTGACACCACAGCCTACTTCACAGAAATGGACTGGCTCTAATTAGTACAAGATAATAAAAAAGTAAATTAGGAAGAATTATGCCAACTCCTGGTCTAATCTGGACTGGGCCATGGAGAGGAGTGCAACAGAGATGAGGACTTTCTGAGTACCTAATTAATTCTTTTACATCTTTCCTATTTTTAAGCATTATTCTTATGATGCCTTTTTCCTGGTCTTGGGAACGAAAAACCAGACACGGTTGAAGGGTTGGGGGTTAATTACCTCAGTATTTTAATAGGAATTCTGTCCAATGCACCACTTTGCCGAGGTGGAAGGTGTTGTGATGCCCACTATGCATGCATGCACACTCCCCATGGTCAATCAGTATACAATTTCTAGACCTTACACATTAACATATCTACCAAAGTGGCCCAATAAGGGGCTTGGATGATCTAATTTCTAGTTTACAGAACAAATTCTACTGCAGGAGCCACGGCTCCTCAAGATAGTAGAATGTTTGGTTTCCTAGCTCTACAAAACCTTGGAACGATGCTAAGTTATCAGACTTAAAGAAGTACAAGTATGCATGCTAATACTTGTGGATACACAGAACTGTGTAAAAGGTATAAAAAGAAAAAGCAGAAAAACTTCTTGGCATCACTTAGACTCATTTGAGGTATCCCAGACTGTCTCCTGCACTTCTGGAATTTAATCCATCTTATTTAGAGCTAATCTTTAGCATATCTGTCCCACATAGCAGTGTAAGCAAGCCTAGAGTCAATGGAACTTTTCCATATTCTTGGGCAGGTAGAAGAAATTTTGGATGCTTTTAGGAATACTTTTATGAAAGTCATTCCACAAACACAGAGTAAGAGTAGAAGAAGTCAATGTAGTGCTCTCAGTTGTGCTTTTTGGCTCATATTCAATCTTTAGCCCGTATTCATCAATTAATATTATATGTTTATCAAGCATAAAAGGAATAGTTATTAGACTTCCAGTATATTAGAATTCTATGTATATGTAAAAGTACATATTAATGAAATAGAGAAATTAACACTTAGAGACTATACATAGCATCTAAAAATATATCACTACTGAATTGCAACGGAGATTGATAAAGACAGAGCTTTATACAGTATTTAGTCACGGATAAATAATGCAATTAATCATGTGCATATGAATTTGCAGAAGAGAGAAAGAATATTTTCCCTTCATGTTCTGTAACACTGGCAGCCTTAGGTTAAATATAATTTCAAAGTGCTTCTTAGCTGAATCTAGTATTCCACTCTTTTGAGGAAAGTGGTTGGATCCCCTTAAAAGACCAATAATCCTGCAAAGAGGAAGACCACATTACCACAAGCAACTAAGAAACACTCCAACAATCAATTATTAGACAACATTTACTAACAGTCCTGGCAAGCTCTAAAATAATTTAATATTATTTTATAGTAGTTGTAGGATACGTTGCTGTTTAATTTGCACACTAAGCATGAGAGAACTGCTCCCAGCAAGAAAAGTCTCTTGGGAGAAGCTCCAAAGCCCTCACCACAAAGAGTTCAGAATATGTCCCTTACGTTAGACATTATCCTGAGACTTGGATTACAAGAGTAGCTGATTTTTCAGGTTGACAACAAAACGGGGAGGACAGGGGAGGGTCTTGACTGCAAACCCTCTGAAATTTTCATTTTTTTACAACAGTGAAAGCAAGCCATTGGGCACAAAACGTTTTCAGTACAAAATGTTTCATTTGCAGGTGCTTGGAGGAGAATCAAGTGAAGAAAAGGGCCAGATGCACAGAACTGCAGAAGGCCACTGCATGTCCCACTTACTTAAAAGTGAATACAGCACTCAGCCTGTCTCAGATCCCTTCTCTGCCTGAGAATTAATAAATACTCATCATGTACACAGGATTATGCTGGCTTAGAGGCCCTTAGTGGTATCCTGGCAGTACAGGAGATGGGCATCCAGGAAGGTGGTGCTGGGGGTTACTACACAGTAAGCCCCAGCAGTCTGAAATAAATCGGGAACAAGCTCACAGAGCCAGAGACCAGCCCTGTCTTAACAGTCTCACATTGGTGGGGGGTGGATGCCTCTGAAATGTTTAGCTTGCAGCTTTCCCCAAATTACAAGTTTCACATATAAAATACTTAGCAGAAGTAATCAGTAGACTCCGATATTTTCTCTCAGTCAGGACAGTTCTCCCAGAGACAGAACCTCTCCATTCTAGACTTCACTACATCCTCTTAGGATCAGGAAGGAGGACTGAGGGCTGCCCTTGCTTATCTTCTTGCCTCCTCCTGACGACATCTAGCAGGGTGCTGGAAGGCAGCAGCTGTAGGTTGACATTTCCACAGCACCATCTCCTACACCAAACAAGATGAACAAAATCAACCCCTTGAGAGCAGCCCTCCCCTTACCACTTACCCTCATTACCACCCCAACCACCACTTCCTTCTGCCATGTACCCTGTCTACCCAAAAAGTCCATTATAAGCTGGATAACAAACTTTACCTAGAATATCAAAAGCTTCTAACTTGGGGGAAATATGACCTTTCCTCTACATTTCTTCCAGTCTGCTTTAGTTGCTCCTATCTCTCAAGGGGGAACTAATCTGGAGGCAAACTGAGGGCAGGGGACCTGCAGGCTCCCCCTAGAGAAGGCGACACCCACACTTTAAACAAGTGAGCTGGCTGGAGACTCACCTGCCTGTGTAGTCATCCCTGCCTCCTGAGGTCTTCTGCTTCTATTCTCACAGGAGGAGAGGGATCAGACTCCCCTTTCTACACTTGGGAGATTAAGCCTTAAGGATAGACCATTGTGCTGTATTATTGAAAATATCAGCCTTCCAACTGTATCACTCACCACAGTAACATGTTCCTGCTTTGGCATTCCAAAAAGGCTTCTGTGACCCTCCCTTGGCACGTTCTGCACCCCCAGTACTCTGTAACCTCCAGATAGCATTGATGTCCCCTAATGAACGCAAGCCTTCCTTTTCCTGGCTGTGGGGCAGGCACTGGGACTCAGCACAAGCTACTGTGTGAATAAACACGGTGGGCCAGGTCCAACTTGACACAGACAGCCCTTTGGCACCCTTCTGGTGGTGCCAGAGAGCACTGATGGGATCTTAAGGCTCCTTATGCCTGATTAAAGGTATTTTTGTGGTGCCAGGGACATGCAAAGTAGCCTCAGAATATATGAAATCAGGCTGAGCAAGGACAGAAATGCTACCATGGTATTTCTGTGGGAACTCTCCCAAAAGTCATCTCCCACTGAAACTCTAGGCTGATGCTTGTTCTGCTGGTCACATGTGGCTCCCAGACCTTTCCAGCTCATCAGCCTCTGAACATATGTGATGGCGTCTCTGTGTGGTGGAAAAAAAAAAAAAGGAAAAAAGAAAAAAGGTGGCTCCGCTTCCAACTCCACAAAGGATATAAGCAAGCTGTGTATGCTTCTGCAGCCCATGTCAGTCAGTAAAATTAGATCCTTACATCCCTCTCCCTTGAAGACAAGTAACTAGCTACGCGTCAGGCTGTACACAGCTCTGTTAGAGTGCAGCAGGGAAGAAGAATGCTGGCTTGGTTCTGCCATTGCCAAGGTCTTTCCGACAGCTGGTCATCTTGGAGAGCAGCAGTGAACAGTCTGCAAGGTCTGTTTGAAGATATAAGGGCACTTCTCAAATTATTATGGTATAACTATATATATATATAGTGCTTTCTTTTAATTATGACTCTCTGATGAGCATTTTTTGTAAAACATAGGAATAAAATACCTGCACATTTGCAATTATTTTAAATTATAGATTTATTTTTATTTAAGATGAAAGCAAACAGTCCAAGGTTATCCTGAAGAGAATCTAATTATGTGAAGCTTTTGTTAATTCCATCTACAGGGAAAAAATAAACTTCTTCAAACTTTTTAAAGGATGTTTCATAACATAATAAATGCAATAGAAACAACTGATTGATTGTTTGAGAAGGGTCAGATGGGCTAATTTTCCATAGATATGGCCACTACTGTCTCTGGTGTCTATGCTCACAAGTCTTTCACAGAACTGCTACCATTCCATGCAAATTCTTTTGCAAACTGTACTAGAAACGTTCACTACAATCTTTTTACCCTCTGTCCCTGTGTCACCAGTAAGAGGAAAGTTGATTGAAAATGCAGAGACCAATGAGCACTTATGTGGAATATAAACTGAAGATGCCCCAAACACAATCTGGACATTTGCTGACAATTTTTTCCCCTTTAAATTAAGTCAAGAGCATTCAAGGAAAAAAACAGTAAAAAATCCTCCTGAAAGGGTTAAATTTTTCCCTTACAGCTTCTCTAAGCGGAACTTATATTCTTAGTCTGACTTAAGGATATGGAATAGAAAGGCTGCCAACATCTGTTGTGGTCAGAGACAGATAAAAGAGACTAATTCAGAGCTGGAAGAACCCATGTACAGTATTCTGTGTTGCATTACCCTTTCCATAAAAGCATGCAAAACAGTATTTGATAGTATGGAAGATGGATACTCACCTAAACATCTTCACTGCAGAGACCCAGGAGTTTCACGTTTGTAGGTACTCCCATTATCTCACAAAGAATACAATATGAAACATGTGACTTCAAACTGAGGAATATCAAGCTCAGAATGCTTCATAAACATTGAGTATATAATCATACTGCTATATAATGGGGGTGAAATAAAGAATGAAGAGAGACAGGTGATTTCCCATGTCAAGCATGGAAAAAGTTAGCATAGAACAGATTAATATTCTAAGTAACTTTGGATGTGGATTAGCCTCGACTTTATTAAGGTAGCCTGATCAACAGTAGCCACATAGAGACATGAAGAAAAGCTAATTCCATTTCATTCACACTCTAACTCAGTTATTAAACACACTTCATGTAGACAAGCCTACAACTTACTGAGATCAGCAACTATTTGCAAAGAACCCAAATGCATAATCACAACATATGATGGGCACACAGTCAAAGCCAGCTCAAAATCTACAGACTGCAAAACTACTATATCAGTCTTTACTTTTGCCAGAACTGATTTTATTATAGGAAGGGAACTTCAGTATCTGAAGCGGAATTCAAATAACAGCTTTTTACTAAAGGAAGGGAAATTACAGGCAGTCAACTTGATTACATTACAAGTGAGACTAAAGCCCACTGCTTAATATCTAAATGTTGTTTTGGTATGTGCTCTGCTGTCTTTATTCCAAGGAAGCAGCCAGTAAAGTCAGTGGAAACACTGCCCAAGGAAGGGCAGCCAGCCTGCCTGTTGTATCATAAAACAATACCTCACCTTTTGTTTGCATCAGTAGGGAAGAATCAGGTGTAAAATGAAATTCCCTGGGGCAGGGGGACCATGGCATGCAACCAGTCAAAACTTCAGGTGTTTAGATAAATTCTCTTCTAGATACCCCCCAATCATTCTAAAATTCCCTTTGCACTTCTCAGTCTTAACAGCCTTCCATGAGAAGTTCAATGATCATTTATCCCTTGATACAGAAAACTCAGTTGGAAGAGATGTACCACAGTCCTCCAGCCCAACTGCCTGACCAAAAGTTAACATAGATTAAGAGCATTGTGCAAATGCCCCTTATCACTGACAGGCTTGGGACACAAATCAGCTCTCTAGAAAGCCTATTATAGTGTCTGGCTGCACTCTCAGCTGCCTAATGTTAAGCCTGAAGCCTTCCAACACAGCTTTATCAGATTATAAAGCACTGGCTTGCACCCAGCACTGCATCAATAATTAGGAATTCTTAATAAACAACAGTTTCTTCTCATTTACTTTTAATTGTGAATACTTTTCACTAAACAGGTGTAAATTTAAAGGCTGGCTTTGCTAGCTCATCCACTGCATTGTCAAACTTTTTATTAAATTAAATTTTTTTTTTCTACTCAATAGCACAGTTATGTATTAAATACAAAGAATTGTTAAATCATATTTATTGAGGTTTTACCACTATTGGAGACACATATTTTGCAACATTAAAAGCCTCAAAATATGTTTTAAATTATTTATAAGTATTTATTTTGTCATACTGTTTGGTTTTGGGTTTTTTGCAAACATAAATATGTTCTGAATAAGTGATCTTTACTTTAGATGCATGGAAATCAATTATTTAAAACATATTTTGAGGTTTAAACAACTATACTGTGTCTACCTCTTCCATAATCTCAGCCTGCACGTATTAAAATCAAAATGCATGCTGCAACTTAAAGGCAACTTGCTGCAGCTAAATGAAGTATCTGATAGAGCTCTTAGAGCCCACTGTCTGTATCCCAGTTAAGCAATAAGCACAGGAGGGTGATAGCAGCCTTTGTGCAAAACTTGCTCCAGCAGGATTTTGTCATCCCAAACTTGCCAGACTCTAGATCTGGATTTGTGTGACTGTGATGGCAGCTCCTTGCAAAAAGACAGGGACTGAACAAGAAATAGGAGGCTTTAGTGCACCACACAAGTTCTTCATGTTCCACAGTCCAAACCAGACTTATCTGGAGCCAATTTACCACGTGTAATTTATACCAGAGCCTTGCTGGAATGACTTGCACTCTTGCGGAGCTTCAGATGTACGTCCAATAGAGAGCTGCCACTCTGGGTGAGTGTTAATACACAGGTCCAAGCACAAAAATCCAGCACCCAGAGATACCATGTGGCTCTGTAGCTCTCCTGGAGAGAAGCTGAGCCAACAGCTCAGCAGCTGGGCTACACACATACATGGATGTGCCAAGATGTATCCCTCCTACTTCTGACAGGTATAGTACAGGTTATTTTCTTCTTTTTAAGACTTGACAGTGTTCTTCAGTAAATAATGAGGTCAAATAGTTATGAGGCTTTCAGCCTAAGAAATTTGGAGTTTAAACTTAGCTATAATTTCAGAAGAACAGACCTGGTCCTTAGAGATGCTGAGCACTGGATACACATAATGCAAGAAATGCATGAGGAATACCCAATTTTCTTATGAATCTGTGAGACCCCCGTAGCCTTTCACAGGGTTTATGAGCATGAAATTCAGAAGGCACTATATAATAGTCTTTTATGTCTCATGCCCAATCTTTAGGTTACATACCTGAACCGCAGCCTGTGAAGCGATAGCAGCCACCCAGTAAGCAGAACTTCGATAACTTTATTGCCATTACAGCATCAGAAGTCCTCAAGTGAAAAAAACTAAAGCAACATTCTTGTTACTTTTACTTCAGAATAGTAGGAGCAGCTCTTGTTCAACCCACTGCCAAGCTTTCTAGATATTAACATACAGAAAGTGGATTACATTCCTCTGCATGTACACCTGAGATCCGTAACACCACTGTACTACCAAAAGACAACCTTCAGCAGTCTCACACCACCCCTGTATCCTCACTATTTTCAAGAGGGAGCCAAACCTAACACCATACAGGCAGGGAAGAGAGGCGTGAACATAAAGCTGCCATGTCCTAGATCACCACCCTAATTTCTAGAGCATTCTTTTGGCTTGAACAGAAGGAAGGAGTTTCCTCACACTGCATGGGCAGCAGTTCTGAGCTGCCAAGCAAGACACCACACTTGCAGGACAACACAAGCCTCTCCAATATTAAAACAAGTAGATTTTCATTAGCTGAATATGCAAATGGATTATGCCAGCAACACATCAGGTTCTTAGTTATTCATTTTAACAGGCCTCCCCTCTGGGAAAGGACTAGAGATTTTTCCTGGATATTTTCTGCTAAAGTAGCAGAAAATGTTGCAGCATCAAGTATAGCATCAGTATTTAATGGTCTCATATTGCAAATCCTCAGCCACACAGAGCAGCCTCACCAGCTTTGATATTTATCAGTGATAAAAAAGTTCTTTTAAATCCTCACAGCAGTCAAAACACCCCACCAGAGAAAGCCTGGAGGATACCAAGGAGAAAGGACAAGGCTGGATTCATTATTATTTTAACAGCAGCCCACTCTTTCAAATCAGTTGATACTTCTGAAGGCTGTTTGAATGGTGGAACTGTTTCTAGGCTATTAATTTGGTGTAAGTATTTACTCTGAATAATATTTTTGTGATTCAGCTGCCAGATCTCTTTTATCTGTAGCAATTTCCAGTTAGTAGGTGTCATTTGCACATTGCTTTACATATATTTAAGGTTTTATGGATTAGCCGTGTGTTTCCCAGCTTTGTAACAGATTTCCAAGCCTGTTGCAAGAGCTGATTCAGCAATAGGACACCATAGGCTACAATATCATCAAACATATCTTGTGCAACAGATACATATTTCTACTTTATCCCTCACACTGCATCAGAGGTGTAAAGTATTAGGAATACCAGCTTTAGGAAAATAGCAGATGGTTTTGCTCCCATAAGTCCGCATATTAAATATGAGTTAGTAATGGAGAACATGCCGACAACTTTCTGTGGACCGTCACCATTTTAAACAGCTAAAATAAAGGAATGCCTTTTCATTCTTTAGCCCTTGCATCCATGGATTTTATGGCACTTTTTACAGTCTGCCTCTGCTTGACACCAAGCAGTCACACAAGAACCAAGCCTTCAAAGGTTTACGGTTAAAAACAAAAGAAAAAAACATCACAGGAAAAAAAACCTTATAAGATCAATAATTATTATGCTCCCATTTCATAGATGGATAGAGAGACCTCTGTGTGCTACATTTAATAGACATAGCCTGCAAAGTAATACAGCACAGGCTTTATCCGGGCTGGGGATCAACACAAGTCAGAAAACACAGACTTAATTCTTCAAGCAAGCATTTTTTTAAAAGTGCCGGACTTCAAGTTATAACAGACTTATACCAGTTCAGATATTGCTTACCCCCTCCTCCTTTTTCAAAGCCTCGGCTTTCTCCATTGTGCTTCGAGGAGGGCAGCAATCACCCACAGCAGTCCCTGCCCATAGCACAGCAGGAAAGAAGGGAACCCACTTCCCCAGCCCATCAGCCCTTTATAGTTTGTTTTGCCACCTGGTGTGAGACCCAGCTGGGATGAATCCTCCCGAACTGCTCCACCCAGAACACCAGGCTGTGTAATTCATGTACCCTCATGGCTGTCAGAGTAGAAAAGGAGCTCATCCATCTCCCACTGCAGTAGCAATTCTGTCTGCTAACCAGGGCACCAGCAAATTCTGCAGCAAGCCCAGAAGAAAAGTGTTGTGAGCTCCTTGCAAAGTTCCCGCAGAAAACTTTCCAATATTCTTCAATAAAAATTAGCTACTCCCTCTCCTCCATGAATAACACCTTCCCAATGAAGTCCTGCTTGCAGTCAAAATGACACTGGTACTTTGTTGGCACAGACCTCCACACAAGGAGTTGAAAGTTGTCAAATGATAGGAAAGCACCAACATTTTCCCGTGGAAGAGAAAAAGCGATCAGCAGCAGCCTAAAAACAAAAGAGTTGACTTTTGTTTACAGTACTTTTGTGAGAGCAAACTGGGCCACCCATTTAGAGCTGGATCCTGCTCCCTGACTGTGCAGCTATTTTTAACTTCTGTGTTTTTATAACAAGTCTGGCTATGAACTTTGCTACAGCTCCTCATACAAAGAGAATTCATAGACTTTCAGCAAGGCTGCCATGCTTTAGATGGCAAATTTATCTGAAAAAATGACAAGGAAAAAAGTGGCTTCTCTTACTTGACAGATACGTGCCCTGTGTGTATTAGGTTATAATTTTTTCATGCTGGTGATGAAATACAGTCCCCTTGTTTTCAGTTGTTCAGCCTGCAGGGCTCAGAGAGAGAGCATCCACATCTCACAGCTTTCCAGAGAACATCTGTATGAAACTTGAAGGGTTTGTTGTCTGGTTTGGGATTTTTTTTCTGGGGAAGTTGGTTTTGAGGGTTTTTTTGGGAGGGGTATTGGTGTTTGTTTGGGTTAATTCTTTTCATCTTTCTGTGTGTGACAAGCACAGGTGGATCTGCCCTACAGCTGCCTAACCACACTACTGTGTGTCCAGAAGCTTGTCCCATCCAGGACCCACAAAATCTAATCAGCTACTAGTAGGCAAAACCTCATGGGACTCACATTGAAGTTTTATTTATGACATTCTCACATAAATCCTTTACCTCCAACAGCTAGGGCTTTGAACAAAATTTGTGAGATCTATGATAAAAATCACCAGGCATACAAAAATGCCTCTAAGGTTAAACAAAAGCTTCTTGAGAGGTCGGTCTGTAAAAACTGTGTCACAAAAGTCATAGTGTTGACCACCACATATATTGCACAGCGCGTTGCTTCTAAGAAAACATGTAAGAGGCAATACATCCAGGTCCCTGCAAAAAAGCAGAAGAGGACAGAGAAGGAGCAGCCCTCCTCTCCAGGGATGTGTGGGACAACCTAGTCTTGAAGACAAGCAACACTCGCACAGCCTTTGTTTCATGTGTTTGTTTGGTGGCTTGTACAAGTGGTATTCCTCAAAGCTGGCCACAACACAGATGACACAGATGCAGCTGAAAACTCTGTTCCTTCCCAGTGGCTCCCTCCAGAGTCTGGCTTTTAGCTTCCTGAACTTTAGGGGAAGGCTTTATTTGGGGGACAGTGAAGGTGTTGATAGCTTGGGGTTTTTTTAGTATGTACATGATTTCATTAGATTCTCTAAGATAGAAAACTTTAGAAATAAAGCAGCCAAATACATAAATAAAAGTAGATTAAAAAAAAAAATGATGTCACCCTCAAGCAGTTCCATCAAGGGATGACATTTTAAATCACATCATGTCTCACACCCATTTCTTAGTGCAAAATAAATCACTTGAACAGAGTGCAAACCAATTTTTACTTTAAAAAATGTTGTGTCCTAAGGCTCTCTTCTTGAACTTCAAAAGCATACTTCATAATTACTCTACCTATCAAAGGAAACTCAATATTTCACCTCCAACCTTCCTCTGCTTGTGGTATAATTTTTAATTGTTAATAAATTATATTAATTTTAAACTGGTTATTCTCTCTTGAAATTACATCTTTCAAATGGGTATGCAAACTTATTTTAAATTAACATATTTACCTTAAAATTATATATCAGTAATTTGTTTATGACTTTTCTTGCCTCTTAATTCTTGTATTAGGATTTCAGTCCTCGGTTACCTCATTTAATTTTATTTGAATCAAGTTGTCTCAATTTAAGAGTCAAAACCTATTTCATAGAGCTTCAGATCTCTGGCAAGCACATGCATTTCTTTATTGGGAATATTTATATATTTTTGTTTGGAGTCATCATTATGCACTGCAAGGTCTTTTGTCCCTGCAAGCTCAAGACAGCTGGAAAATGTGGAGGTTTTGTTTGCAATCTAAAATCTGCTCTTACAGGTGTATGCAGTCACTCTTTAAGAATACAACACATTGGTGTTTTTAGCAGGGCTACATTATTTTCTTTAGATAGCAGGTGTTTTCCTTAATGCACAGTCCTTGCAAAGAAAGTCAATTCAAGAAAGTCAGGCATGGCAGGTAGGGTATTTTCTGTAAAGGAGAGGGTGCTTCTGGACAGGGAAGCAAGGTTCTGTGCATATTCAGGTGTGATAATGGAGACATCATTCTTCATGCATTCCAGCAGTCAGCCTTTTAAGAGTTCTCACTGATTTTTCAAGGCTGGTCACATGCTTAAATGGATGAATAGCAATTGCAAAATGGTAGGAAAATGTCAGTACATTGTTGCCAAAATGAAAATAAATCAGCACTCTTAAAAGCTCCAGCATGCAGAAGATACCTCCATGGCAGGACCAACCAAAATAAGTTGAAGAACCTTGTGCCTGAGAGCAACCTGTGCCGGGAAACAGGCAGGGAATTCACACCCAAGCAATGCTCAGCTGCCTTCCGAGGCTCTCAGCGTGGATCAAGGCATACTGGAGCACACTGCAAAGGAAAAACACATCCAGTTGGTGAACTCAACTACGTGGCTGAACAAACAATTTCCCCATTGAAAGAAAAACCTTCTTTCACACAGGAAAAAAAAGCGAAGCAGATGTTGTCCCTGGAGAATACGTTGCCAGTGTTATGTTAAGACCAGTCTCTACAGGAAGCTGTTCAGTGCCAGGAGGGTACTCTTTAGTCTGCAGGGTGATTTTGTAATAAAAAAGATAAGATGAGGACCGTTTCATCATTCCAGTAAATCACATATCTACATACAATTTTATTTTTTTTTTAAGTATCAATGGATGACTACTTTTTTTTGCCCATGCTAGACGAACTCTGGCTATCAAATCTATGAGACAAATAGCCCATATCTCAGACTGCTACTCCCCAAAAGTGCCACATTTTGTCATCTTGCCCTCATTATTGTTTATGCACAACAATCTTCCTGCAGGAAAGAAATGTGGGTCTTGCTCTTCCTTCAGCCAAGCTGCCTGCTCACAATCAAACCCACAGAGTCACTTTTTGTGAGTCCTGGTAACACCCATCACTGGTAGATGGACTAAATCACAGGAAGATGGAAGAAGGACAAGCACACCAAAGAACAGTTGCAAACCAGATTCACAGTCTTGAATAAATCTCAAGGCAGGCTCCTAAGTCCCAGCTCATCAAGATGAAAATGTAGCTCCTAATTCTCCCCATATGTTGCAAACAAAATGTTATGAATGAAAGATGGATCTTCTTCCCAGTTGCTCCCTTCTAGCGCAACCCACCCAGTTCCAGATTAACCCACCTCCTTCTAGTTCCATCTCCTCTGTGTGGTCGAAAACAACGCAGGGAGCTGCACCAACAGAGACACTGGATTTCTCCTTGCCAAAGGAGCAGGCGCATGAGGTAGAAGGCAACATTTGCTGGAAACTCAGATGTTGAAACACGTGTTTTTCTCCAGCAAAATGAAAGAGGAAAGAATCATGTGGAATAACGCAGCACAGTTCCTCTCTTTTATGTTGCGAGAGCTTCTAAAAGAGAAGTTTCTTTCAAACAAAAGTGAGGCATGGGTAGTTTTCCAAATGTTCTTGTTTATTTATGATAGTTGTCTTCATTTAATGAGCAACGTGTTTTCTCTCAAGTCTGGCATAGCCACTGGCTGAAGCAACAGATGTACCACACTGATGATCCCAAAGAACAAAAACACATCTGTCTGCAGTAGCTCTGTTGGACTTTGAGGACCAAGTGTACAAGCCTGTGGGAACTTCACGGAGACTTGAAGTCCTAATTTATTCATTGTTGATTTGTTTATATACCTTTATGCAAGAGCTTTAGTGTTACATGATAATGTATACAGAAAATTTTAGGATATAAATTATATTTTTTCCATATTGTAAGACATCAAGCAAAAAAAAAAATAGAAGAGGCTTTAGTCATCTGCGAAATGGTATGTTCTTAGATCTTTGTGTATTGAGGCAGGCACTGGACATTTTATAGTGTACACAACTGGCACGCCTGGGAAAAAATACATACACTGCTAGCTAAAATGCCTAATCTCTTCTTTAGCACATTTGCGGTTTAATTACAAAACCTATTGAACAATTAATATTCAGGTCAGCACGCTGCAGCAACATCAGGCTTTGATGTGGGGTCAGTATTGGTCACAGTCCTGTACTCATTACATAGGTTAATCAATTTGGTGGAGTAAATATGACAGGACTGACCAAAAATCTATGTAATTACCATCGCTCTGAGAGCACAGGCAAGCTTGGCTGGTTTATGTGTTTGCTACTGAGTATTATTTTTTCTAAACAAGCAGAGATCCAGAGCTGTTAGTGTAAAGCAGTTTAGTTTCTTCAACGAGCAGTCCCTCTCGTTGCTGCTGTCCATCTGCACGTGTGACATGCAGCAGGCTGTGCACCCCCATGCCAGCACCCTCACACACAGAAATAGTCGAATTGTACAAAAGGATTGGTAACAGTGACCGTCTCTGCAGCGTCCCCCTGGCCGGAGCTGAGCACGTTCCGCGCTGAGTGGCAAAGCCCCTGCACAGATCTCGCCGCAGCAATTACAGTAATGCACACAGTGCCGCCCATCTCTGAAAGGTAAAGGCATTCGTGCTGAAATGGGCTGGGAATGTACGTCTGTGACTGCCCCAGCCATCTTCACCCCCAGCCCAGTTCATGAGACCTGCTGCTTTTGGACACCTTTCAAACAGGAACTACTTAACAGAAATGGATCACTACAGCCAGATCAAGGATTGCTTTCTCTTGCCCAGACGCGGATTCTTCTCAATCCCCAAATAACAGAAACCCATCACAACCTTCAGACAGGTCATTATTTGTCCAGCTTGAGGCATGTAAAAGGCGAACACGTCAAACCCCTCTGAACTGGAGAAGAGAGATTGCTGCTGGTTTTGGGTAGGATGCAGAGTTTGTTTCCTGCCCTGAAAGCCAGGAGTTATCAGGTTGTTCAGCCTGGGATTTTCACAATAGTCACTGACTTTCCCCAGAAAAGAGTGACAGCAAGGAGGTTTGAGCTGGGATTTTTGCAACAGTCACCAACATCCCAGGGAAATTTAGTGAGAGCTGAAGAGTTTTGATCCCTCGCATGGAAGTTGATAGCAAATTAATATGCATTTCCATGGGGGCAGGAATAGGTCTGGGTGCCACAATCCCATAAGCTCTTTTGAAAATCACAGCCTTAAATGGTAATATTCTGATATTCCAAATATGTGGGGTTAGGTAATTTTTTCTAATTCTTAAAAATATATTAGTCGTAATTTTCTTCTGCATTTCACTTCCTATGAGATAAAAGGAGTCTGGTTTTATGAGCAACAAGATTTACTAAAATAGTTCCAGAGCAGTTTTAAACCATTTTCTACAGTATTTCCAATTTTTTCCCCAATTTTTCTTTCTGTAAAATGTGTGCCATACAGGGTGTAGGACCGGGGGTACTGTCTCGGCGGAGCATTTGCCTGGGCTGCCTCTTGGGCGTTTGCAATGGGTGTCACCTGAACCCTGTTGATCACCCTGGTGGCACCCTCCCCAGGAGCAGCCAGCCAGCCCCAGGTGACAAGCGACCAAGGGAGGGGGCTGCAGGAACACGCCGGAAGGCACTCACAGCCAGACAGTGCATGACAACAGGGCACAGCATGGCAGTGCACTGGCCTGCTGGGTTTTCATTAGGGTGTGCCAAAATATTAAAATAGGGCAGTAAAGAAGAAAATGTTTTTTTAATAAACCATGGGTCTTTCCGTTGTAAACCAGAAGTTTAACTGCTGTAGAGACAAGGTCTGTGTCTCTTTGTGCTTGTTTACTGGTGCCTACTTCAACAGCCTCTTTATAGACTGTAAGAAGAACAATAACAGAAGCCTTTAAATGTTGTTACAGTGCTAATGCTTACTACTAGGAAAAGGCGTTGATGAACAGATCTTTACTGCTCATTTTATGTTTGAGTCCTACGCCCTACGACACTCTGCTCTCTCATGCTCCCCACCCACTGCATTTAAACGAACAAACCACGTCTTCTTTATGTCATCTCCAGCCATCCCAAGAGCTTTGATCACCAAAGGAAACATGCCAGAGCTGGCAGTGTTCTCATTCTGGAGAAAATGTTGATATTTTGGACTTATTTTGCTTGTGCATCATAATGACAGCAAGTATTTTCAACTGGTTTAGTTTTCCAAAGAAGAAAAGCACTCTGGTCAGGATAGCTTATTTCACTTAGCTTTAACGTGTCATTTGTAGGCTGACTTTATTTATTTTTTAAAATTACTTTATAACTGCCTCCTAAAAAAATAATATAAAACAAACCTTCAAGGAAGAAATTGCTTGGAAAAAAACCACTGAAGCTGCTTGTTGTGGCAGTAATCAAAAAGGACATATTAATATCTTGCTTTTATATTTGCAAATAAAATTCACTAAACTGGCCACAAAGCCACTATACATTCTTCTTTAAAAAAAAAAAAAAAAAGGCATTTTGTGTGGAAAAGCATTCTGAGCTATTTTTCATGGACAAACTGAAGCTGCCAGAGACAAACACAACGTCTTTTCTCTCTCTCTCACCTCCTTCACCTCCTTATTAGCGAGTTTTACTGCCAGCTATCCTGTGAACTTCAGCTGGGTCACTGTGGAAATGTGGGAGCAGACAGAGTGTTACCCCTGAACAGAGTTAATGGAGTACCAACACTCCATTAGGGTCTATAAAAATATGTATCTGTAGCAAGACTGGGAAGTGTCAGTCACTGGAGCCTTCCCTATCACCCTTCACAGCAGCAGAACTGGTCCCACGATGACCATTTTCCTCTACCTCGAGAAACCTCACACAACTTCCTTTTTTGTTCCCAAGTCTGGGAAACATAGGCAGTCCAAGGGCAGTGCAGTGCAGAGACAGCAGGAGGTGCTCCTATAGCAAGGAAATCTGTCCAACTTAATAAATCCCACACTTGTGGCACCAAATTTCCCTTCTGCTATAATATAAAACACATTTGACATTCTCAACGAAGGGCTTTTGGCATAGCAGGGAAGTCAGTTTGGGCTCTCCTACTGCAGAAACCTATGCAGATGCAATATTTCTCTTGTTTTTAAGTTACTGTAATCAAGCATATTGCAAAGGAGAAAAAATGAAATAATGAAAATATGTTGTTAGGTCCTAGTAGACTTGCAATTTCTGAATTTCTTTTACAAATGCCCATAGAGTATTCCGTCTTTATCCTCCCAAGTCACTGAGAATAACACATCAAAGAGCATGTTTGCATTTCTATAATAGATAACAGCATTGACATAAGCTTCAGGGTTCATACAAACTATAAACTGAATTACCAATCGCCTGTCTCACATATTTATAAACTGTAAGTCGAGCCTGGAGAAAAAAATTCCAACTACAGGTGAAATAATTATTCTGAAGCTTTTAAAGAGTCACTTCTGAGCTGCAATCTGAATTCTGGTGGATGTGAATTATTGGTTTGGTTTGTACCAGCCTCTGCTTGCATAGCAGGAGTCAAATGGTAACTGGGTTCTGCTGATCACCACTATGGCAAGGCTGGCATCATTGCTGGAACAAGAGATTTTGTAAAAGCTGCAGGTCTCTGTCTCCCCTGGCTGAGGAAGGAAGGGATTTTCTCCTGCCATACTCTTGCATTGCCTCCAAAGCCCATGAGAGCTGGCTCTCCCGCAATTCTCCGAGACACCAGAGCCAGAACAGAGCAAGCCCTGATGGCCCAGAGCTTCTGCTTACAAACCTGAAAGCACTACAAACTATGACACTTCTCCTCATGCCTTAAGGCGGAAGAAGAAAATTCTCCTTATTTCTGTAAAGCTCACACACGAAGGAACCGTAATTCTTGGGTTAGGATGCATGTCAGTGGAATCCAATGTCTGGAGACAGCGTGGGTCATTCATGCAGCAGCTCTTTATACAACCACATCGAGGGGTTTGTGCTGTATTATCAGGAAGGAAAACAAAGTGAAGAGGAAAACATGGCTAAAAAAAGGCTATTGTGCTGCCTCGTTCAAATATGTTAGAAGAGAAATTGAAACCCACAGGTTAATACCAGTTCTGAAACTCCAATGCTGGTCTGAGCTATCAGCTCCTCACCAGAACTACCCAAAGCACCTCTTCTGCTGCTGCTGCTGCTGTTCAGCATGTCCAAATGGAGAAATAACAATATGAGTCAGAGGAAATAATGGCATAGGATTTGAGGTGGGATGTCCTTCTCCTTAGTAGTTTTACAAAGACCAACTGGAGACTAAGTTGGACATGTTTGTCTCTAGGCCTTACACAAAAAAGAATAGACCCAATATTTTATATGAACTTCTCAGTAATATGTGGTTCTGGAATATATAACAGCATGTAGGCATTTAAGACATGCGAAATTAGGAGACTTTAATTATTACAGTTCTGTTTTGAAAATTCAGACCTCTCCTCTGCAGGACTTAAGAAACTATCTTGTCTGAAATTACTCTAATTTTTCATCTAAGAGACTTTATATTGTGTCAGCCCTAAATTCTTCTCCACAATACAGATAAGAACAATCCTTTTCCTTGTGGACCCCCTATTGCATTATGCAAACACTGAAAATCCATTCAATCCAATATTCTTCATGACCCTGCAACTGAAATGATTACCTGGGGTTTTTTTAGCCATATGATAAGAGCTTTTCCTGAATGTGTTGAGCATTTACTTGTTTAAAAAACCTTTTCTGACAGACAGGAGTGATTCCAAACCAGACCAGATGTAACATACCCAAAGTTTTGCCATGCGGTGACAAAACCAGCCTATAAAATTACTTTTTGGAGAGTCTCTTAGTCTTGTCAGCATGATCGATTCTTGTTCACTTATTACTGCACCAGAGTTGGCATTAGGATTTGGGGTCCAACCAGCGAAAAGGATCTGGTGACAATAGCAGCATTCACGAGCTCTGTCAATGCAGCATGGTTTATTTAATTCAGCAAACGCTTAACTTTGGCAGCAGAGAGAGGCAAAGCAGTGTAGACAGAAATATTAAGGTAGAAGTGCAGAGAAAAAAAATGTCTCCTGGTTAGACCATGTCTACATTCAAAGGAAAATTGAGGGGGGAGCAAGGGAGTGGGGTTTTTAATTTTTGTTCCTGGGTTGTTATTTTTCTGCAATAGAGTCCTGTTCTCGTGCTGCAAGAAACATGAGGTGAGGATCGTTCAGTGATGAAGGCTCTGCAGCTGACAGATTACAGGATAGATTCAGCTCAGTCTCTTTAGCTGTGCTTCTCTGCAAACTGAAACACTCTCTCCTTTTTCTCGTTGGATACATTATCTAAGAGGATCTCCACATAGGAGTGAAGACAGCTCAGCTTTCTCAGAAACAGACACAGCACTGAAAAGACACTCCAAAGGGCTCTAAAAAGTACTTGACTCTTGAATAGGTTAGTATTTAAAACCTTGGACTGTGTAAGTGAAAAATGAAAAACTGTTCCAGTAGAATGTGCACCAACACTTAAAAATGGAAGTTTACAAACAAGAGACCCTTTGTTCAGTGGCACCATTTCCTTTGGTGTTTGGAGGCTTTTTTTTTGTTCTTTCTGGCTCCAAATTCCCTTAAAGAAACTGAAAATAAATCTTGCTCCAAAACCTTGCTGAAAAAAGTACTTCTAGGTTAAAACACAGAAAAACCCACATGAATATGATGGGATGGTATACTTGACCTACTCTTCTGTCAAACAACTTCAGAATATGGTAGCAATAGAGAAGCGGGGCAGATCCTCATGCACATAAGGGAAACGGCCAACAAAACCCCAAGATGTGGCTGATAAATAACATGCAGGTGCAATTATTATTGAGTGCCCCTGATACTTCCACGTGACATCCTACTGTCAGGTGTCTTACTTATCTTTGTTCCAAATGCCTCGCAGTTTTTCTGCATGCACTTCTCCATAACCATCACAGCTGACATAGCTGCTTGTACCAGATGCTGTGAAATTTGAAGGAGCAAGGGCTCCAGGGTACTGTAGTTGTTGTGAGGCTCCTTCAGCTTTATGGAGAGCTCTTCTCACCTTTCCCAGGACACAGCCCAACACAATAACTTACACAGAAGAAAGCCTTCCATCACTAAGGGAAAGTGCAGCCAACACACCAGCCCAACTAGGTGTGCTCACATTGTCCCACAGCTACGTGACCTAAACTCAGTCAGGGCAAGCAGGCAACAACAAAAAAAAATGTCCTGGTTTGGCAGCCTCTTGACTTTCCAGGGAGAGAATTGTTTAAACTGCTTCCAACAATCCTGTTGGGGCACAGACACTTTCTTCCTTGGCCTGATGGTAGCCCATGTCTCTCTCTGGGATCCTCCTGCCACACAGCAATTTTGAAGGAAACACAGCCCTTGGGTTAATCTCAAGCCATGCATTATCCACATCATCTGGGTGATGGCTGACATTTAGGCTCCTGACAGAAGAAAAGGGGCAGAGAAGTAAAATGATAACTATTACACACTTACTAAGTTATATTACACTAATGTCTATTTTCAGGGGAATTGGACACTGGAATGGGCTACCCATGGAGGTGGGGGTGTCACTGTCCCTGGAGGTGTTTAAGGAAAGACTGGACTTGGCACTTGGTGCCACGATGTAGCTGACATGGTGGTGTTCAGTCATAGGCTGGACTCGATGATTTCAGAGGTCTTTTCTGACTTCATTGATTCTGTGGTTCTGTGATAGGGATGGATCTCAGAATCAGTGTGAAGACTGTTGCTGCTGCTGCCCTTTCCTCCTCTATCATATAGTAAATGGGTGTTTGTGCTTTTGATGGCACAAAGGATCCTTTCCTTGCACGACAGATGACAGCCACCACAGGCAGAGACCCTTAGCCTGCCGGGAGCATGCCCAGTGGGAGCTCTTGCATTTATGCAGAGCCCCACTGAACTGCCATGCAGGCACTGACTGGCCCAAGCATGATGGTTACAGGCGTTGCTCCACACTGAGTTATATTTAACATAGGAGCCTAAATTACACAGTAGATCAGGAGAACTCCCTTTGAAAAGGCTAACAAGGTGCCACCTGTTTCCCAGGTCACAGCCAGGACTTTTGAAAGCACATACGATTGACAAGACCCAGATCAACTGAACAAAGTAACATTAACAGGACCCCCTCCCCTGCTTGGGCACTGGGCAGGAGGCAGCTGCCCTGGTGTCTGGCTGGAAATCAGGAGCAGTCCCAGGGGATCTTGTAGGGTTCCCCAGCTGCGGGAAGAGTCCACAGAGAGGATGTGCAGCAGTAGCAAGGGAGACAAAAGTGTGACTGAGGGGAAAAGGAGCTTCTGAAAGATGAGAATGAGCTGAAGGATAATTCATTTCCCCAGATGAAGATAATTCAAATAAGTTCAAAGATATGCACTTCCTCCAGAGCATAAGCTTCTCTGGGGCAGAAACCTGTTAATTTGGAGAGCATATTATGTGTAACAGAGGCTGTGTGAGCAGCTCCATAAACCATGGAGTGGAGCAGGAGGGGAGACCTTCCTGCCCAAATCAGACATTCATTCAGACCATCAAACCCACAGCCCAGGTTAGGGCATGGATGAAGTAAATCCATCTTATTGTAACCCTGTGCAAGAGCTTGCACAAAGCAACGTACCTGGACATCTCCAAGTGCTACCCTGCACCCTCCCTCTGGATCCACCTCTGGACTCTGCTTCAGATGTTTTTTTTCAAAACATCCATGGTAGTTCCACCATTTTAACATTTACCTACAAAACCTCCTGATGCTTTAGGTTTTAGTGAACCACAAACTACCTTAAAAATGCAACATAAAATTAAATAAATCACTGTTCATAGCTCCAAGTAGGGAACCAAGTAATTAATATACAGCTTAATCTACAGCTTCTGCTATTCTTATACAGCTGTAGTGCTTTGGCCTGCAGCCCCTTTGCCTTAATTGCTCTCACTAAAGATAGCACTCTTCTAATGCAGAATAATCTGGTGAATTGTATGCCCATATCAGGGCTAAATGCACAGTGCTTAAGAGGAAGAGAGTTCAAAATAACAAGATGTTTGTTTGCATTCAAGGAAAAATAGAAAAGTTTACTGAAATTCAAGATAATATGTCTCATATGAAATGAAATCCCATTAAAAGCTAATTTTTCTAGTTATCTAATATTATTCTGGTTATGACCAATATATCAGGGATGGTCCTTTGTTAACTTATAATGGTGAGCCACAGCCTGTCTGTATGCCAAAGATACCCTCTTTAAAGAAAAATGAATACCACAGAAAGCTTCTGATCTTTCTCGTATAAAGATTTTTTTAATGAAACACTATTTAGATGCTTCATGGCCAACAAACATAAATAAATATAATAAAAAGTAGTCTTGGCTGTGAGAGAGGTCTGAAAAACTGAAATCCTCAGGGGACAGACAAATAAACCAGGGAAAGTTTTATTTCATTATCAACATAGTAGCGGCATGCATACATCAGCTGGTATCAATCTTGGTTATAGCTCGGGGCCAGTGACTGACGGCATGCTGCAAATTCAGATTCTGACTTTTCCATCACAGCATGCATTTGAGTAATTTTCTGCAGTTTTTGGTTTTCCAATCTGCACTCCTCTGCTGCATCACCTTCCCTCTGCCTGGAATGACTGCCTGCAATTGGAAGCTCAGGGATTTTTTAAGCTGGAGGTTGTATCCGACCGGTTGTTTCATAGACAAAATGAATTTGCCTAATCCTTTTCTGAACCCATTCATACTGTCAGCCTCCATAATATCTTACAGCAAGAAACTTCATAATTTAATTACACATTGTGTAAAAAGGTGCTGAAATTAGTAAAAGTTATTAAAGTCTTTTAGTCAGGAAGAATATTATTATCTGGAGTCTCTTGTTTTGTTGAAAAGCTTGCTACGTGGGCAAGGACTGTCAGCTCAGTTGTCAACTGGAGGCTCACCCATACAAGCAAGTTTTGCAGCTGCTCCTTCATTCTGACTGGCACAAAGCAGCAGAGGAGGAAAGGTGGGAACAGGAGAGAAAGCACAGCTTTCTGTGGAGATGTACAGGCCAGAAGTTGACTGATTCATCATGGTGTAGCCTGGCAGATGAGCAACAAGGGCCACAGTCTGAACCCTTGTTTCAACCCTCTGTAATAGCCCAGCCAGTCTCAAAGGGTCCCCCTCTCTCATTACCCTTCTTCAGCAGGGCAAAACCATTCTCCTCCTTAGGCAGGGCTTATTTGCAGAGGGTCTGAGCACCCATGCTCTGGCTGAGCTCAGCAGGAACCACAAGCGGTCTGGGAGACTCAGAGCAGCATCACACAGGCAATTTTGGGATTGTAAGTGCAACCATTCACAGTTTTCTCCTCTATCCCACACTGTCCTTAGTGTTATCCCTCATCAGCTCTTTTTCAGCTCAGGGTCCCTGTAGGATCCTGCTTCAGCACAGTTATGAGTCAGGGTCTGCAGAATTTGACTGAAACCTCCTTGCGTGTGATGTTCCCTCTCCTTTGACAACTCAGCCACATCTGCAGAACTTCTGCTCATCAGAACATCTTTTTACTTTCTTCAGAAGCCTTAGAGAGCCTTTCTGAAACTCTAAATTGCAAGCCAAAACTGCCTGTTTCCCCTGGACATGGACACAAGTAGTCCATGAGACCCACACAAAGGAAAGTGGAGCTAAAGTGAAATGGCCAGCTGCAACTCAGACTGACCTTGCTCTTCATCAAAAGGTGAGCCCTAACTGCTGTCCCTATAAGTCATGCCTCTTCGCCTTCCAGTCACCATGAAGACTTGTACTTTCAGATCATTACCAGACCTGAAACCGTGAAGCTATGATGCTGAGATCACAAGGCTCTGAACAATACCCCAGACTCCTGCAAACTCCTCTTTCTCTGGCACTTCCCTATTAAATACTGCTGCCTTTGGTGTTCAGCTGCTACAGTTTAATACCTCTGTTGGGCAAATTAATGGCAGTTACTTCCATAGGAAGTGAGATATGGTACTGTAAAATAAGACCCACCTCCAAATAACTTTCTCAGCAAGAAAGAAAATTCACCACCTCGTTACTTGCCTTAAACACTTTCCCTGGGGGAGTGCTGCATATTTCACCAAGCGCAGCAGGATCCTTGGTACAACCCGGCTGCTGTTCCCCCCGCTCCCCATCCAGCTGCGTTTCAGCGATGGACTTGGTCAGACAGAGGTCAGGGAATTAAAAAAAAGTCAATAGAAGTCATGTACTGGGAGCACACATTCACTGCATTGCTGAACTGTCTTACTAACCCGGGAGTAGCCTCCCACACTCCCATGCTGCTAGTGCACAGCTGCTGCTGGAAAGTTGCCTGCAGAGCCTCTCTCCCCTCCCACCTCTTGCAAAGGACCTTGTCTGGAGCTACCAGGCTCCTGCCAGCAATATTTGTCAGGGAACAGAGGACTACTGCCACTTAAAAACAAGCAAAGGATTACAAGATGCTTTGATTTCGTTGGTAGCACAGAAAGGGAAAGATCGCCATTTCAAAAACTAGAAGGAAACACTGGTGCACAGTCAGTTCTGCATGTTCATTATATATTTGGCAGAATATATCAATTGGTGTATGCTGAATTCCAAAACAGGTCTAGCTAGAGCCATGCCAAGGGCTATTGTAGAAGGGTGGCTGCTCCACAAAGCACCTCATATACTTATGGGGCTCCAGATACTAATTTTGCACTGCACAAGCAAGTACAAATAGAAATAAACATTTTCAGTGCAAGGCTTCCAACGACGTGTGCACAGAACCCCCGACAAAAGGCCCTCAGTGGCTTTCCCTGGTGCATCCAAGAAGCTGCAGTGTGAGACACCCACCAGCACTTCTGAGTCCTAGCCAGAGGTGCAGAAGCAGAACTTGGTTGGATGGGCCTTTGAAAACCTGCCCACAGACACAGCCCCTGGGTGCGACATCCTGGCTCTCGGGGATGGAGAAAATCTCATCTGTTCTGGAACACGTATAACATTTATTTATTCAGGAGGGGAACTTCCCCCTCAAAGAAAGTAGGAAATGTTGACGTAAATGGGCAAAACTGCTACTCTGAAATTAAAATGTGTTTCTTCAGCCAGGATCTCACATTAATGTGGTGTCCAACAAAACTACTAAAATTTGGATTTTCAAAGGCCCCTTCGGGGATATATTACTCTACTTCCTTTGAACATCTCTTTGGTCCTTTCAAAAATGCCAGCCTAAAAATCCCTGCTGGGGGGCAGCATGTTGCTGTGCTCTTTTCAGGTCTTACCTTCAATACAACATTAACCTCACATTTTGCATTTTTCCAAGCGTGGCTGTCTGGGTTTAGTTCTGACTCTGAGTCCTGCATCCCTTTTTATCCACATGCTGTGGATTATCTGATCTGATGAGTCATCAGAAATAATCCTGCAATGGCACTGCTTGATGTAAGGGTTAGTTTGCAAGCTAGTTTGTGTCATCATTTATTTGAATACACCATGCCACTTGCCCTGTATTTTATCTTGCATTTTAAAAAAAGAAGAAGAAAGCAGCCACTAACTGCTAATTATTTTAATCTCAAAATAAGATAACACATTTGTGAGATCTAAGCCACCAATGCCTTCCTCTAAACAAAAGCTCTTACAGTAAAAATGCACTGGTAAGATTTGCCCATTCAAATCTCATAAAGCCCATGTTGTTGCATGAGCTAAGAAAACCTAGCTCTTTAAACAGAGTAATTCTGGGCTAAGAACATTAATGGCATCCCAGAATTGGAAAGCTGGATGTGTAAATTAAAAAGCAAAAAGCACATATACACTCTTAATATCCTAATACCTATTACATGTGATCTCTTTCAAAGTAGCTTTAAATGAGAAGTGCAGTTACTCTTTGATATAGCTACTAGAAACACAGCCAGGATGCCCTTTGTTATAAATTTAAAAAATGAGTCCGCATTTCGTAAAGGCTCATAATAAATGAGTCTTCAAAAACAGCACATATCACTCCCTTTTTGGTTTTTTCTCCATTTAAAACATAAATCTGCACCAAATACAGAATAGTTCCCTTCACTCAGCAGAATCCTCTTGACTTGACTGTTGGAAAGACTCCCTTTCAGCCACCATGACAAAATGCTCATATGTGCAATGAGAAATCCTCTCCACACCATACCTAAGTTCCCTCAAGGCTACCAGGAACTGGCATCACTGCTTCATCAGCTGGGAGCCACCAGCCTTAGCATCATCTGGAGGCCACAGCAGATGACCCACACTGATAAGCAGCTGGACATAGGCCATGGAGTGTGAGCCACAGTGCCTGCAATCCAAACCTAGACCCCAAGATATGCCAGATACCTGGACACTGTGCTTCTAAAAACACTGGAAAGGGACTGCACCACCAAAGGGACTGTCTGCCTGGTACAACACAAGAGTGAGGGAAGACTCTGGGTTTTCCGCTCAAAAAATCCTCATCTGTTATTTACAACTTTCCCCATGGCATTCATCAGAAGAGCAGAGAGCCTCTTTAAACATGACAGTGCATTTATTCTCACAGGGTAAAAAAAAGAGTCGTAGAAGTATTACCCATGTTTTAGAGGCACAGGACAGGTCCATATTTCCAAACACCATGCATACAACCTGAGGCAGCCCAGGGCTGCCTCCCCAGTGATGCTGTGCAGCGGCAGCATGTGCAGAACAGCACAGTGATAACTCTGCAGAGCCAGGGCTAATCATCACATCCCTGCTCTGGCCCTGCTCACCCCCTGTCCTGGAGGAGGAGGATTTATTTGCATCAGAAGGAATTCGGGAATTCAGTCTATATATTCAACTCGCACATAAATCACGGAGGTTATCTAAATGGGGTGGCAAACGCAGACCCAGGGAACACGCATAATTCAGTCACATTGCCTTGAAAAGGCACCGCAAAATCTCGATTTGAGATATTTTGAAACCCAACATTCTTTGCCGTGCTTTGCAGTCCCGAGGGAGCAGCGGGAGTCGGGTGGCGAGCATGGTGCGCAGGGCGGCAGCGGGGTCGCAGGGATTCCCGTCGCGCCGTGCCACCCCAGCTGTGCCACCCCTGCGCCGCACAGCTGGGAAAGCAGTCCCGCCGCCCCTCAGCCCCGCACAGCTCGGGAAGGAGTCTCGCCGCCCCTCAGCAGCGTGGGGTCCGCCAGGGAGCCGCGGGACACGGCGTGGGCTGCCGCAAAAGGCGCCTGGCCCCCAGCGCACCCATCCCTCGGGGGTCCACCCTCCACATTGCTTCCCAGGGGGAGAAAAAACCGCGGGGGGTTTGCCTAGAGAGACTCCCTTCGGACCTCCAAACTGGCCTCTCGGGCGGGAGAAGGGGATTTTTGCCGCTGTTCGCCCGTTTGTCAGGCAATATAAAGCAGTTTTGCCCTGCGGCCGCGCAGTCCTGGCCCGGCCGCGCTGTCGGGCGGCTCTTCCCGGCGGAGCCCGCTTGGCTCCACAGCCCGGCGGCTTTAAACAAAAGGGTTGGTCTGTTGGTTCCGTGGGTTTGG
>VZTJ01002937.1:165342-222261 GCA_013397795.1 Orthonyx spaldingii | reverse complement strand
TTTTTTTTTAAATTTTCTTATTTTACTGGCAACTGATTTGGTTTTTTCCAAGTTATATTTGTAGGAGCAGGAGAGTGTTAATTGCAAGTTCAGGTATGGCCTTGAGCCTCCTGCCGCAGTATGTGTTCTTATCAGATAGGTGGGCAAGTGGAAAAGCAAAGCTGTTGGTTCGGGTGGCTGCAGGAGAAAGTGGCACGTGATGGTACCAAAACCACAGTAACACCTGGTGAATGTGCATCCTGTGTGCTCGAGATATCTTTTGGTGGTTTCTAAACATTGCGGAGGTACTGAAGATGGGAGATGGAGACAGCTGCTTGTTTTCTAACGTGTGGGTTTTTTCTTTGGTTAACGAGACTAGTTTTGGGGTGGCAAACCTTTCTTGTCTCTTTGATGGGAACGTGGGAACAGAGGAGGTGACTGAAGAAGGATAATTTCTCCCAGTTGTAAATTCATTCAGAAGATAATTTTGTCTTTGTTTCTCCCTCATTCCCCATGAATTAAACTTCCTATGGAAAGATAAAGGATTTCTGTAACTTCCCTTTTTGTCTGTTCCTATGTGTTCTTGGGGTCTGGGTTTCTTTTTGGTGTCTCAACTGCCTCTCTAGCAGCTGGATGTGTTAAATGGGTCGGAGAATACAATGTATAAACGTGGCAACTCGCAAAACGCGGCATATCCTGTTGAATATTACGAGGAATTCTTCTAAGAGAGTTGGATTGCTAGGAACAATGCAGGGCTAGCCCAAATTTTGGATATGCTTTGTGTGTTTCTGCATGGCAGGGGATATGGAGTTAGTTCCTGTCTTGAAGAGCTGATGTCCCAGGAGACTGAGAGGATAATACAGGCAGAAGGAAGGATGAGGGTAGAAATAGCAGAAATGAGTGGCTCCAGAGTCTCAGTGAGAGGGTTTTGTTTTCCCAGCTACATCTTCTGTCCCTCTGAAAGCTGGCTGATTCACTCGCTTGTGGGGAAATTTTGGAGCCCCAAGGGGAATGTATGGGAGCTGCAGGAGGATACAGACCTGATTTTTCATTGTATTGTCTTTTCCTGAGAATTTGCTTCTGCTTACTCTGCAGTTGTAGGGAATTGCTGGGAGCTGTGGTCAGCTGAAACCTCCCTGGCCCAATATGAAATAGGCTTTCACAGCACACAAGTTGTGGCTCAGCTCCTGCTCCCATATCACCCACTAGAAAGCTTTGCTTTGATTCCCAAGCTGGCGTCGGAGCAGGATACTCGGGGGGCCTTAGGCAGCTGTGGTCCTGTTGCAGATCTCTGTTGTCTTTCCACAACCCCAGACCTGTGCCTGAGGAAACGGGCAGCTGAGGAGCTCGACAAGCTGGAGCTGCTTATCCAACACTGAAGCTCTGCAGCTTCACCCTGCGCGGCGCAGGGCTTCTCAGTGCAGTCGAATGATGCCGATTAGCTCCTTAAATAACTTTGAAATTAAGCTTCCTGGCTGTATGGAAGCAGAACTTGACGGAGTGTATTAGCATTTGCCCAGGGATGAGTTTTAGCACTCCTTTCTGAGGAGCTCGGTGAGTCGTGCCAAATGGCAGCACTGGGAAAAAACAGGAATCTGCTCAGCCCTAATAGTGGGAACTCATTGCTGCAAACGTGTCTCTCAGCTGCTCTGACTCAAGCAATCACAGCTGATCAGTCTAAGATACAAGTCAGGCCACTGTGCAACATAAACCCAAGCCATGAATGGTCATGGGATGAGTTTTGGTGGTGTTTTCTTTCTCCCACTTAATGAGATGAATCCTCCATTTGGAAAAGGAGGCAGAAGAAGTTACCGCACTGGCTCTAGGTTGTCCTTGTCTGAAGCTCGATTTGGTTGCTCCTGGTAAGAGCTCCAGGCAGAGTCTTAGGTATGTAGTTCATTGTCACCATGATCTTTGGCACATACTGGTGAAGAGAACACCTTTCCAGCTTTTGCTGCCTACTCTTTGTCACATTGATGCAATTAGCAAATCTGTGTAATTGTGAATGGGCAAGGGGAAAAAAAATGTTCTCCTGATGTCTCAGTGCAGAGGCAGCAATTGTGTGTGTGTGTGGCTTGAGCAGAGGCATTATCAAAAACCCCACCCATTACAAAGTTGGAGCTTTTGTATAGCAATATGTGTGTACGTTTATGTCCTAAATATCCTTTTTTTTCTATATGTCTAGGAGCTAATCCAATATAAACTTTAAATGGTAGAGCTGCTGCTTACTTTTTAAAGTGGTTTAAGCAAAATTCCATTCCTGTCTCTTCTCCAACTTAATCCCAGCCCAGAAAAAATGTTAATAAGAATAGCTTGTTATGGGCTGCAAGTGCCAAGGAGGATATGGCTCAGGAAGAAAGCCTGAAGCTCCACAGGTTCAGGCATCAAAAGAGGAAAAGGCTTTTTCCAGATAGTTGCAGCGCTGCATGGCTGCAGGCATTGAAAAGCCTGGGTACCGCAGGCCTGGCTTCTCATGAGTACTTAACTTCTGTTTATAGTTAGTGAAAATGCCTCCTGATATGGGAAGGAAATAACCCACACAAAAGCATTTTACTGCTGCTTAATATTTCTGGAGTCCTATCAGAGGCATGTGCTTTTTTTTTTTATTTTGGTAGTAGTAAAACACAGGGTCTCTCAAGAAGACAAATGTGCAAGAGTCTATTTTAATTTGGACACTGAACGTTTTGTGGCCTGAGGTCTGTGTGTTTTGTGTCCCACTGTAATCTCCTGTGCTGCTCTCACGTGGATGGACAGTGATCCAACGTGTGTCTGGTTCAAGGGAAACACTTCTGGGAGCCAGGCAGTCTGTCCTTGACCTGGTCAGGTTGTCCTCAGCTTGTGTCCTCCCTGCTGCTGCAGGGAAACCATGTGCTGTGATGCTCCAGCTGTGCATACACGGCTCCTATTTACCCCAAACTGCCTGGTCCTGGATAGTAGGCATTTATCTCCAGGCTGGTTTTGGTTGTAAGACGTGTTTGACATGAGGACAGTTCTCATCTGGCTGTTGAGTTTGGTTCCTTTCTGCAGGACACTGGTGGCAGGAGGCATGGCTGCCTGGCATGCTGCTCCTGCCTGGGCACTTAGGGATTAGTGTCTCTGTTGCTCCGGCCCTTCGTAAGCATTAGATTCACTTAAGAAAATTGCATTCAGAATAACTTAATCTAGCAACCCAGTGGCTTGTATTTGAGACCTGGATCTTGTGGATATGTTTATTTAGTTTGGGATTCCCACTTCAAAGGAATCTGTCTTCTCAGCAAGAACGTGATTGAGCACTTAAATAAAAATGTATTCATTGAATCTTTGGGATTCAGCTAAAAGTGCAGTAGGGAGTTAACATGTGCACCAACTGTGCTAATCAGTCAGGGATTGCCTACTCCCCTAAAGGGGAAGAAAAGGGGCTTGAACTGCCTGAGGAAAAGTGGCTGGCCTTCCATGGCTTCTGGCAGTGGTTTTGCTTGCTGGGGCTTCAGGACGAGATGAAGGACCTAGAATATTTTCGCCTGTGGTCTTCAAAGTTACCAAATCCCTTGTGTAGAAGAGCATTTTCATGGAGCTGAAAGGTCAGCTCAATGATTGTTTATTTTCTGTAAATGGCTGTGTATATAGGTAAGGTTGAGGCATAAAATCAATAGGATGAGCTTAGTCAGCAAAAATGACAAGTGTAAAGTTACGGAGCTTTGATTGAATATTTATAAAATGGGCAGCTCAACTAAAAAAGTAAGTGTAGTGCTGTCACCAGCTGTAACACATAAACCAGAGAATTGCTTTGGCTAGGAGTTATTAAGCAAGCCAGAGAGCAGTTAATTCCCAAAAGCATCTGTCTATCTAAGCACTTTCAGCACTCCAGGCCTGTACTCCAAACAGTCAGCGGGCAGGTCTGCTTCACCCACACCAGGGCAGGGGGAGAAGTCCCTTGGGAGCGTGGGACTTCCTGCAGGTGTGTGCCGTGAGGTGCCTTCTGACGGTGCTGCAGCTTCAAAGCAGCAGGGTACATGTGCCTGTGCTCGTGGTGCCAGGCAGCCCCAGTAATGCTGCTTTGGCAAAGAGCAGCAGAAAGCTGCTTGTGTGACCTTTTTTTTTTGCCTTTCCCCTCCTTGCTTTCTGAGTAGGGAAGCTTTAAAATAGTTTGAAACAGGTTGATGCTGCACGTCCAGCACAGGGCCAGGCACTGCACATACCCAGCGGCCCTGCTCTGAGAAACCTGGAACTTGTGGGAGCTGCAATGTACCCCACAGTGTCAGCACAAGGAGTGAGATTGCACAGAACTGGAAGGCATGATGCTGAAATCCTGTGGATACTGTTGACAGCTCAGCTTCACCTTAACTAGCTTGAATGGAGGTCTGGATGGGGCTGCAGTCATTATCCAAAGAAAACCAGTCTGAAAATTGGTTGATTCTTCATGTATGTTCAAAAAACAGGGAAAGGGTTCATGGGACTTTTTTGTTGGGCAGTTTTGTTGGCACAGAGGTGGAGAGCGATGAGCTCTAAAATGCTGTGCCTGTGGGCTCTGTATTTCTGAGCAGGCATCCTAGTGACACTGGCTGCTCAGAGCTCTGTCTCTGTAACTGGTCACTTAACTATGCTATAAGGCTCTATTTCTTCCATTTTCTGCTTTTTCTGTGTTTCAAAACTGCCTCAGAGGTTTATCTTTGTGACCGTCTGTTGTCTCTCCACAGTTCTGGCATATCTTTTTGCCTTGATCTTTCTTCATCCCTATCAAATCTTGCATTGGCAAGCTTTGTCTAGCATAAAAAAAGTACAATGTGGAGGTGATGATTAAAGGTGTCAATGCTTGTCAAACGCAGACCACGATCTGGGAGAAGGCCTTTTGCCTGCTGATGTGCTAAAATGCAGATAAAGTGTGTCCAGCAATGCAAATGTGTTTACTTTGTTAAAATGCCACAATCCAGTGATTTAGGGATACAGAGTTTAGGGTCTCTCCTTTCTGAAGTTTGCATGGGGCTGTATTGCGTTCAGGAAGCTGCAGTTACAAGTGGTAATTGTGTTTTCTCTTGCTCTTTATTTCACCCCCTGCCAGTCCTGTATTTCCTTCTTTGTATCATTCCCATGTGCCCCCACAGTGAGCAAGGTTCTTGCCACCAATCCATGTTCTGTCCCATGCCGCAAAACGCCGTTGTACATCTTCCTTAATTAGTTTTTACAAAGTGGCTTCATTCTCATATCTGTGCTCTCTCCTCAATTTGAGCTTTGTGACAGCTTGTTCCATCCTTGTGGTCTGGTCAGCAGTATTTCTGTGTCTTAAACTGAAGAAACACTTGTGTACAGGTTAGTTAAGGTGAAACAGAATAGCTGGGATTGGAGGAGGGACCCCTCCAAGCTGGGGGAGGCTGATTTCTCCCATGAACATCTGCATGTGAATTAGGCCTTGCTAAGTGTAAAAACTGCCCCTCGTGTTCACATCCAGATCCTCCTTTTTCAAATACAAACGTAGGTGCAGGTTCAGCCACCCGGGAGCTTTTGGGGGTGGGGTGGGAGCTCATGAGTGGGCCAGGGTCAGGTGTGGGAGCCTGGGGTGGTGGGGCAGACAGGGGCAGGCCCAGGTCCCCTCTAGCCTGCTGGAGATAGCACGGAAAAGCAGCAGTGAGCTCACCCAGCTAGCACGGGGAGAGCTGGTGAGGATATTGAGGAAATAAGCCATACGTCGAACATACGAGAATACATTTTCAAAAACTCAAGCAATTAAAATAGTTTACCCCCTTAGAATGCCCCTTGTTTGGCTGCCCTCTGACAGTAGCATGCTGGGCTCTATTTTGGTCTGGTTTTTACTGCCCGACTGCCTCCTGCACACAACTGAAATTCAACTTGAAAAAATAAGTTTCAACTGAACGTGTTGGATTTGAAAACTTTGTTACTTAAAACCTTCTCTCTCGCACATTATTTCATGTCTTAAATACCCCTGCTATAGGAAGAAAAGGAAGCTGTGCTGGATTTAAAGGAAAAAAAAAGAAATAAAACTTTAAAAAGCTTAGCTCTTAAGTGTGTGATTTTTTCAGGTTTTGTTGAGACTTTTTTTTCCTATCTCAGTTATTTTGAGGATATTTCTAAGATAATAGTGCAGTGATCCTGTTTTAGATGTAAATCTTCAGAAGGAAGGATTGGAATAGGAGAACCAGAAGAAAATGCTAATTTATTAGGTGACTCCCCAGACAGTTTGACAGCAATATGGCAAACACTATTTTTTTTACAACTGACAAATATAATCTTCTTATCAGAGTGACCTGTAAGAGGATGACTTCATACTTTGTAATAAGGAAATATTAAGAGACTGTAGGAGAGCTGGTCAAAACACTGTCTTGAAACACCTTTTAGTTCAAGGGTGCTTCCAAAACAACTTGGAGCTTTCCCCCTTTCTTTGACACTTTAAATCATTCCTTTTATTGCTTTTTCTTTCCAAGGATATGTGTGTGAGAATAATGCAGGCTAATGGGGCAGAACAATAAATACTCAGTCGGGAAACATGGCTGAATCAAAGCCAGTTCAGAAACCCCTGTGTTTGGGGCACAGGCAGACTTCCTAGGAGACCTCAGCAGTAGGTTTGTGAAGCTTGTCTTCCAGGACTCCAAGTAAATACAGTCAGATAGTTACAGAGTTGTACTTACTGCACAAAAAATGCCCTCCTCCATTAAATAAACCTCTCTGGCCAACATCTAGTGGACAGATTATTTTTTCAGGTTCAGTCAGCAGAAGAACCTACAGGCGAGTGTTGCATTTTTCTTGTGGAGGTGGTGTGTCACAGCCCAGGAGCCTGTAGCTCACAAGTCAGCTGTGGGCTGACATTGGCCTTTCTTGTGTTACCTGCACTTCCTCTCTCTCCTCTGCTGGGTTCTCCCAGGAGGGGATGGCTGCTTAAGCCAGTGGCTGAGATTTGAGCCTAGGAGGCTAAGCGAGGACTGGCAGAGGTGCCTGTGGTAACATAAGTGCCGCTGGTAAGTTATAGCTGTTTTGGGGCTGGAGCAAAAGTTTGTGCCTGTGCAATTAAGCATGAAATAGGTAAATTCTGTGTATAATTGCCCAACCTAGAGTGTAGCATGAGGACGTGACCTGTGGAAATTGTGGTGCGTCAGTTACTGCTGGCAGATTCCTGGGAAGTATCCCTGGCGCCCAGGCTGGCACTGGGGTTGTATGTGTGTGTTTGTGTGTGTGGCTGTCCTCTGCTTCCCCCCACTCCACTCCCAAAAGCAAAGGCACAGTCTGGGAGGAAACTTCTGCAAATGAGGACTCAAAAAAGCAACATTTGATCAGAGCCTTAGAGGAAGGTGATGGCAGAAGTGGGAACAAAATCCATATTTCCTGAGTTCACTTCGGGAATTCACCTGAAAGACAGCTCAGTTATAAACATATGTTTCTTGAGTTGGTTTTATTTTTTTTTTTTTATGAAAGCAAACGAGAAGTCTGAGAAAGTAAAAACCGAGATGTGTGTGGTGGAGGGAGGGAGGGAAAATAAAAGGATTAAAGCCAGTGCAGATAGGAAGAAAGTTTGTGTCGGTGCTGGCTGTTGCTGAGTTTCACACCTAGCCTTTGAATGAAGGAGCAAACAATCTACTGAAGTTTCTAAGTAAAAGCAAGAAGAGGCTTAAGAAAATTAGCCCAAAAAAGGTTTTGTCACAAAACAGACTTTGTGTTTTCTCATTTTCCCTCCCTGCCACACAACAGCACCCATATCTTCCCACATGGTTTTCTGTTTGCTCTCCCCCCTACAGGGGAGCAGGCTGTTTGCCCTCAGCATCATTATTTTTATCTCCCACTTTTGTTTCCATCCCTCTCAGAAGTTCAGTGCAAACACAATTAGATAACGAGCACGGTGTGCTCCCTCTCCTGGGAACCTGCCATTGATTCACGGCTCCTGCACACAATGTGCTGGGGATGGCCGGCTAGGGCTTCTCTGTCAGCTCCCCTGGCACTGGCCTGGTGGGGCTTTTGTTGTTTATCGTGGGGATGGGAGGACTTCAGAGCAGCGTTTTGGGATGGCATCTTGGCAGCTATGGCTTCTGTCTTCCTCTTCCACCCGTGATGAGAACCTGCTGAGGCCTCAGTGATGTCTGAGCCCTGTGCCGTGGCAGCCTTTGGTGGGAAGAATGGTTTGCAAGGAGGTGCTGGCTGGTTTGCAGCTGGAGGCTTTAACTTCTTCCTGGGCATCCTGAAATATCTTCTATTTTAATACACTACAGTGCAGTCAGGCTGTGTTCGCTGGAGCGCAGCTCTCAGCTTCCTATCTGTGATTCTTAAGCTGTGTGTCCCGGTGCCATTGCCCTCCCAGCAGTACCCAGGTCATCGATGACATTTTCTTTTTTTCCTTCACACCTTTGTAGCTGCAGCCCATACACTGTGGCCACAAGTGATGGCTGCATGGTCCCCAGCACCACAGCCAAACCTACAACTAAGTTTGTTGTGGTCCTGCAGGTAGTCACCTTGAAAGGATTTAAATTCCTGATTTCTGGAGCTGGTGAGGTTTGTTGTCAGGGTCGCTGGCTCTCCCTAATGTGATTACCAAAGAATTCTGCATGAGTAGAAGCTGTGCCTCTGCTCGGGCACGGAATGCTGCCTGTGCAGGTTATGGAGTGGGCTGCATGGTGTGAAAACTTGGCAGACAGCCTTGAGGTGCCTCATGTGGGCTAAATACTGTCTCTTGAATGTCACTGAATAGCTGCAAAAAAGGAGCAAGCTTTCAAGAAAAAGTATCAAGTAGCAAGTGAATCCTCTATAAATGAATACAAAAGTCCCCGGAAGGAAAAAATTAGCAGTAATTACAGTAAAACATACTTTTTCATCATGATAATGGTTTGACGTTGAAAGGTAGGGTTGCAGCATCACGTAAAAGTTATTTTTCTGCTGTGTCTTCATAGTAGTGAGTGTTTTGGAGACCTGTGCAACGCTATGCATGTTACTTGCTCAGTTTCTGGAGGCTGGCATTTGTTTCCAAATACTTGAGACTCCTTGTGGGATAGGCAGAAGTTGAATTAGCTGTCCTGCAGATAATGGCAGCAGATCCCTCTGTTTACAGTGACTGCTTCAGCTCTCTGTATCTTGCCACTCTTTCCTCTGTCTTGCTTTATGAGCATCCCTCTGCTTATCAGAGTGAGCACCAGAGCCACAAAGAATTAGTCCTGACTTTAAAAAGCAGGCTGTGCAGAGGAAGCAGTAAATTTGTTGGGGATATCAAGAGAGTAGAGGGGGGAAAAGCTCCAAAACCTTGAATTAACACAGAAAAGACTTCTGTCTTGATACTAAAAAAACAATAAGCTTTTACATCTTGGTAAAGAGCTTGCTATGTTTGACTCTCATTTCAGCCTCGGTATGGTTAGTGTGTTGAGGAATAGTCAAAGTGAAAATGAGACAGTTTACCAGCCTTGAAATGACAGGGACATAAGCTCTGTGTCCATAGGGAGGGAGGCCAGATCCCTTTGCTGTTGTCTTTGAGTCAGGGTTTTAATGACTACAGGGAGGAAAGCAGTGTTAGTACAGCAGAACAAAAACGATACAGCTAAGAGGAAATTATTTTTATTGCAAATACATGGATGCTCGTAATGTTTAATTCTTTACAGCTTATGCTTTATTTGCACATTCTTCCTTCCTCACCACTCTGCACACTGTAGCAGCAGGACCATATTTCAAAATTACTGCTCTTAAAGGCTCCTATTCAGTGGTTTTACCATGAATAAAAATATTTGTCAAAGCTGCCCTGGTGCTGAGACTAGGCAGCACACACACACAGAGTGGTTCAGCTGCTGTGCCCTCCCAGGCTCTTGCTTTTTACATCCTCCTTGTCCTCTCTCCTTTCCGCTGATAGGTTTTTAAAGTTCCCCAGAAACATTTCTTCAGGGCAATGTAGATCTACGTTTAATTAAAATTCAGTCTTTTCTTGATAGAGATTTACTTTTGTTTTCCCTAGCTAAGTGAGACAAGGAGAGAGGAGGAGCGTGGGAGCATTTGATGCCCCTGAAAACAATATTGTGGCAAGAGTAGTTTTAAGGCAACCCAAGAATTGTCTGTACGACTGGAGAAGAGGGAGTCTTAATTAAAGCTTTGCAGTGTTTTATACTTTTAGGTCATTACTTTCTTTTTAGATAATGGAGATATAGTGTTTGTCTGCCATGTGTTGTGTGTCTTGTTTAAGGTAAGTGAACTACTGTCAGTTTGCTACACTGAGCTACAAAGGGGAGACAACAGCCTGGCCATCTGCATTATTTTGCCTTGCATCAGGTGCTAAAAGTCACTAAACGTACTGTGAGTCACAATATTTTTTCCCAATTTGACTCGCTTGCCCAATCGTATTTTTACTTCAGCCTTTAGGCTTGAAAAAGCATGTGCATAATCAGTTCATTTTGTGTGGTCTAGGCTATAAAAATGCCCCCTCTGTTCTTTCCATATGAAAAACGTGTTTTTAATTTTGGGGAACTTATATAATTTTCTGTGCTTTCTTTTGTATCTCAGATTAAAAACAAATGCTCCCTTCCCCTAACTTTGCATGTTCCAATTATGAAGTTGTGAAAATAAGTCATCGTTCAGCTTTTGTTACTTTAAAACAGCTATTGGTGATGTCAGAGTCAATACTAAAAGCATTAAGAATGCTGGCAGAATGTAATGCAGCTGCAATCCAACATGATGTTGGAAATGGGGTTGAGAGCATAAAGGCTTTCCATATTCCCAGGGCGCACAACTGCTTGCGGCCTTGGCTTTGATCTCTTCAAAGGCTGCTGCCTCCTCCTAGATGGAGAGACTTGGCTGCCACTCGCTCGCATTGAAAAAAGGCAGAGGTCTCTATTCAGGCAGAAATCAATCACTGTGCAGAAACAATTATGTGTAATTCAACCATCATGAAAACAGGGTGAGATTATGGGTTTGTTACCTGAGTGACTGCGTGGTGATGGGGAGCAGCGGACGCGGGAGTCCTGCTGACATGCCACATCTTGATGACAATTATAGACACATGAATGATGTGGCGGGCGGGGGCGGCAAGATGACAAATGCTGGTCACGCTGTCCAGCAGAGCAGAAAATGAGGTTACAATTGGGAGATAATGTTTGCATATGTAACCATATTTCAGCAAGCTGGGCAACTTCAGGGAATAGCAGAGACTGGCGATCGTAAACAAAGTCAGTGTGTGCCATGACTATCGGCTTTCTACGATACAGAAATGTGTGCATACAGTGAGAAACCTGGGTGCCACGTCCTGAGGAGCTGCTTGTTTAAAACAGCCCAGCGGCATTTTTGTCTGGGAGTGGGGGGAAGGGAAGAATTGCCTGGGAAAAGGAGAAGTCTCCAGAGTCTGGCCCTCAGAAGGCGGAGGAAGCAAGCAAAAATCCGTCTCCATCCCTGTGTGTCGGGACAGGGTGGTATTAATATGGCAATGAGCGATGGCTGTTTACGAGCAGCACTGAGGAGCACATCTCCCTCTCCTGCCTTCCCCTCCCAGCGGGGATTTTCACTGGCCTCATGGCAGTGCATCTCTGAGCAAGAGCATTTTTACATTTGCATGGTAACATTTTGGCTGCAGTAGGCTGTTGGTAGTGTGACGTGATGCTCAAAATATCTTCTGATGTGTAATGGTCTCCTTTAATTAGGAACTTTTTTTTTCTTCCCCTGAGTGGTGAGCAATAGCTGTCTGTCTTTAAAAAGGGAACTGGCATGTGTAGCATCTGCCATGAGAATATTTATTTAAAGTATTATTGCCTATAAAGTCCCAAAATAGTTTTCCTCCCCAAAAGGCAAAATAAAACACAGATGACTGATTATAAAATGGTATCCCTGCTCACTTTGGTACACAGGATGAGCTTTACCTTTTATACTGCTCAGGCTTAGACATCAGAGGCGCAAGAAGCTGCTTTGAGTTACAGATCTTCAAACAATAAGTCAAAACAAAAAATCAATCCCTCCAGTCCCTGGGTGCAGTTAGCTAAAGATAAAAGAGAAAAATAAAGTTATGCTAAAGCAGATAGAGGAAAGGAACAGATATGCCAAGGAAACACAGAGGACAAGTGCAGAGTTGAAGTGGGCCTAGTGTGAGCCAACATCAATGAGTTTTTATCTTATCAAAAAGTTTTAGGGTTGCCAATTCTTTTCAAACTGGATCCACTCTGCTCCAGGGCTGCCTGAAGCATTGTCTTCAATAAAAATTGCTTCTCCCTACCCCCCGCATACCTGCCTCTCACTCCTAAAACGTAATCACATGCAGGGATTAGGCTGCAACCTCACTTAAGGTATGGAACTTCATTGCAGACTTCAATAGTAAATTAAGGACTCTGATAATCCCTTGTTATTACAAATATGAGCTGAGATTTCTTTTTAAGTATTTGGTGAAAGATGCATAATCTCAAAAAAAGTAAAACTGTTTCCTTCTGGGGTTATTGCTCCCCCCCACCTCCCAATAAATTTAAATTACAAAGAAATTTCTAAAACAGATTTTTTTATTATTATTTATTGGAGTTCTTTAACCCTTTTTCATAGCTGATTCATGAAAATTTTAATGCCAGTCAACTGCCTTTATTGAATCAAGTATGCAGCTTAAGCCTTAACCTATAAAGAAGAAAGCATTGCACCTCAGTGTTGCAATATGCGACCTAAACCCCTCTATGTGTCTCTTAAGGACTGGCATCTCAGGGATCTAATCAAACCAAAAAAAGGCTTTTTTGAAAAGAGGTCTGTTGACCTTGACCTTTTTCTGTTTATTTTGCATCTTTTGAGGTGTTCATGATAGGAGTGAGTTCATGTTTGTGTCCTGTCTGGAGGAGGTCAAAGTGTCTCTTGGCATCCCTGGCTCAGGACAGCTTGTGCTGGTACCTGGCCATGGGCACATAAGAGGTAGACAGGAGATGGTAATGCTTCAAGTAATTGTTGCTCCAACAGCAGAAAACACATCTATCCAACCAAAAGTTAATAAGAGACCTAAGTTATACATTGCATTCAAAAATACCTGGAATGAACTGATATTCACAGGATTTCGGGAAGTCTTGTTGATGCATGACTTCAGCTCAGTAGCTGGTGTCTCAGGGCCTGTTAGCCATCTACAGTGTGGCATAATATCCATTTCAGAGGTGGGGAAATAGAGCAGAAGAAGAAGAATAAAGAGTTCAAGGTATGCAGATTAAAGAATGCTAAGGCAAGGGTATTGATGCTACGTCTTGCTTTTCAATGAGAATTTGAGGGGGCGATTTCAGACAGCTGCCTGGTAACCTGAGGCTGGATCTGCTCACTTCGGGCTGTTGAACTGCTGCCTTTGCTGCTTTGAGAAAAACAGAAAGCACTCTTTTCTACATGAACAGTTGCATGAGCTGCTACAGAGGTATTTATGGGATTGTGAACTGAATGGGAAAAGGGTTAGTGAGTATAGATGTTACTGTGAAATGCAGTATGGAATACGTGGCCCACACTGCGAAAAAAATGTATCTCTAGACTCTCTTTTCAATAAGGTAGAAGTTACTGTAGGTAACTACTTAGAAGAAATATTCAGACAGTTACTGCCTTAAAAACCCCACATAAAAATCTGCAGCTTGATAATTATTCCCATTCATCTCTGGGCAGATTACATCCTAAAGATAATATTTTTTTAATTGCTTTAATAGTTCTCCTTATAGTTGTCTTCTTTGAAGTGAGAAGCAGTATGGCATGATACGTCTGAGCAGCGGCAGCTGCACAAGGAGCCAAACTGAAGCTGGAGGCTGCCCATCCACAACTCAGTGTTGCAGACCTGCTTTCATCCTTTATCAGTTTTGGTTTACTTCAGTCCACCTGTAGGCAAAGTCTTCTCATCAGTAACTGTCAGCCTCTCAAAAGAAACATTTTATATTTTGGGGGCGCAAAAATGGGCTTGGTACTCAAAATACTTGGATTTAATTGAATATAATGCCTGCTGACTGGTGCAGTTTTGCAAAAGCCAGTGGGAAGAGCAGTAGCCCTTGGGATAGCTGATACAGAGCAGAGATCTGCAAAATAATAATCCTGCCCAGAGGAGGGGGATGTGCAAGGCCTGTGGTGCATTGTGATTTTTTTGTGTCCTTTTTGTGTCCTCAATGATACTTACGCACAAGCTGCAAAGTTTGTTGGTTTGAGTCAGGATGAACTAGGAGACATACAGGGCTTAAGCGGCCCACTCTGAAATGGAAAGTGCCTTAGCTTGAACTTATGGGATATACTTTGCTTTTTTGTGTGTTTCTTTGAAGTATTCGTGGAATGGAAACAAAGGTTGGAGCAGAGGTGAATGGGAACTGCAATGCTCTGCCTGGCCCCTCTGCCCCTCCTGCCCTAGGCAGAAAAGCAAGCTCGAACCTAGTTGCTTCGGGAAGCATCAGCCATCTCCCTTTCCCATTTCACATATTTTGATTAAAGTATTGAAGACAAATATGTTGGTTGGACCTGGTTGCTCTTAGTGTGAGGCTTTTCTCTCTTTGTCTTTTTTGATCTGGCCTAGCTGAGCATCACAGCAATAGCAGCTAATTGACTTAGCCTGTGTCAGCTCACTGCAGTACAGAGACTCGGTTGTTTCAGCTCTCCCAGTACGGCACGCAGGGGATAAAACCAGCAGCGAAATGCTGCGTCAGGTTAGGATAGAGCCCGGGCTAAAGGCAGAGCAAGGGCATGGCATGGAGGTGTGTGCTGAGGAGCCCCCAGGGAGCCCCTGGGAAACCTGTGGGATGGCGGGGCAGGCACAGTTTCTCAAAGCTGGCCTACTTGGCCTTTAAAGTAAACAGTAATTTGCGGTCTCTTAGCAGGGAGGGAGCAGTCCAATAACGCCGGGATAACTTTCTTGCCAGCAACGCTTGTTGTTCAGGGCAGCATTTAACTTCATCTAATTGGGACACTCAGGTTTCAACAGTCGGCCTGCAAAAATGGCAGACAACCAGAAGGTGCCAAATGATTTGCTAGATGCCCATGATGAGAGACACCTCGCTGGGTCCCCTGATTGGTGACACAGGCTCTGGGAGCTGCTCATTGGCATGAGCAGGTACTTCTGGTAGAGAGGGGAACAGAGCCCTCCTTCGATGTGAGCGGATGCGTGGCAAAAAGCTCAGAAACATGAAGTTGGTTGTGGCTGTGGGAGCGAGGAGTGACCAGCCTGACCTCCTGTTGGGCACACTGCTGCCCTGGGATATCTCTGGCAGCAAGGAGTCCTCCACGAACACCGGCTCAAAGGTCTGCCCTGTTAAGTTCTGTCCCAATGGAGCTGAGCCTTAAATAACAGGCAGATGTTTGCAGAGCGTGTATTATGGAAATCAGACCAGTCATAACTTGACTGCTCTAAAATAATGCGTGTCTCCTCTAAAGAGTGGCGGCTTAGTTTTTTTTGGCTCGAGGCAGAGACAAATTTGTGTGTGCAAGGCAGTGGCCTGTGTGGGGCAGCCGGGGGCCAAGCTGGGCCATTCCCATCCCTCGGGGCACTCGGGCTGTCCCAGGGCGGCACCGACCTGGCAGCACATCCCCTGCTCCCATGGGAGGTTTTCACTCCTTCCAGCTCCTCCTGGCTATTCCCAGCCCCTGCCCCGAGAGAGCTGGGGGCGCCGTGGCAATTAGGAGGTTGCCGAGGCAATTAGGAGGTTGTCGGTGTGGCCCCGCAGCTGCTGATTTGCATGTCTGCCTATATCGGGCAACTTCCATGTTTCTCCGCATTCCCCCCCAGGGCTGCCAGCACATGGCTGTCTCTCAGGAGCCCCTTCCTACGCCCTGGCAGGTGCTATCCAGCATGTGACACGAGTCCTGCCTCCAGTGCCCCAGGTTGGTGGGTTCAGCTTGGTGGGGTGGTTCAGCAGCACATGGCAGGTTGGAAACCTGTGGCTGCCTTTCAGGGTTCCTTGTCCTGGGAAATAGTTGTGGGCAGCGCTGCTTTGTCATCAGCACTTGCACAGGGTCACCTGCAGGAGTAATTCAATGTTACAACTAAGCCTTAGTCTTGTTGGAAACTTAGTTTATTTTTTTACGTTTCCTGTCTTTCCAACCCTTGGGATGTTCATATTGCCCTCGAGCAGGTGTTGACGCGGAGGGAGGAAGGCTATTTCCTGCTCTCCCTTGGCAGCCTCATCAGCTGGACCTGGAAAACTATTGAATTAGCTTTATTATGCCACTGATTTGAAGTCATTACTGGTGTAAGCCGATGCAGTTCCATTATTGTTGATGGGATTGGGACTCTTCATGTCACAGGTGAATTGGACTCAATTAACCAAAGCCGTGGTCTTAATTAGAAGCTTGGCTTTCAGTGGCTCCTCCCGGGTCCCGGAGGTGGGACGCCTCCTGCCACATCTTACCGCCTCACAGGGGTCAACGAGTCAAGGGGAGAAGGTGCCACTTTTTCCCATGCAGCACCTGCATGGACCATGTGGCATCCTCTCCTCATGCTGCACATCCCCTCGACTTTGCTCTGGGGGAGAGGAAACCCAGCATGAAATGTGAAAAGTACAAACCTGCCCCTTTGGGCTTGCCAGTGCAGACACTGGTGCCATTGTCATGTCAGCGCTGGATCTGCCCCCATAGCCTAAGTAGTCCAGCCAGGGGATGATGAGTATTTTGCTCTTTACTTTGGAGACAGTTAGTCAAGGGTTTTGACAGATACTTGGCTTGACAGGCAAAGAGGAAGGTTTCGTGTGAAACTAGCTGACAAGTTTTCAGTGACCATGCCTGGCTCTCCTTGGCACCTGGATGAAGCAACTTATCTGTACGTGCTTTACGAAGAAACTGATTCTTGTTATTGCACTTGGATAGAAAAACCCGGGCACAGAGGAGGAAACATGCATTTGTGGGACTGGTCAACAGCACAGATGCCAGGGAAGTCAGAGTTCTGCCTCCCACTTGGCCTCTGTGGAACAGGGACCTCTACCCAGTGAGCTTGCAAATGGTTTCCTGCAACCCTGTCTTCACCTTTCCATAGGAAAAGGCAGCTCTCCTGAGGCATGCTCATGCTGGGGTGCCAGCACGTGCCACTGCAGCAAGGCTGGAATGCAGGACCATCCCAGGGGCATCTGGCTGCCTTCCCTCTGCTGCTGGAGGGGGCGACAGCCTTTTTTTGAAAGTGTGCACCCTCCTGCTAAATATAGCATCAGTGTGGGCTCTATTTTTAGTGTGCATTTTAAGTGTGCTTTTCAGCAGAAGCCCTGCAGTATTTCAGCAATAGACCCCACAGCTGGTTGTCCCAGGGGTTTCTGTCCTTTCCCAGTGAGGAAGGATGTGCTGGGGATGGAGAGCTCATGTGGTGCACATCAGTGTCCCCGTGTGCCACATGCTCACCCGGCCGACTGCAGCAGAGCAGACACTATAGTGGCTGATTGCTGCCTCCTGCTCAGGAAGAGCTCCTTCCTCTACCTGTCTGCTGGGTTGTTTTGTCCTTTCTCTACCCTCTCAAAGCTGGTAGGAGCGTAATAGCCACTTGGAAACCTCTTCTCCAAGCTGAAGCGTGTCTGTGGTTGGCCAGCTTGCTCTGGAGCTAAGAGGGACTGAGCCATAAGTGTAGATGAATATTGGTTTAACCTGCAGCCTCATGTAAATCCATTTCAGACCAGTCTCCACATTCAAGTTAGGATTTAGTACTATTGCTGTTGCATCCTGTCCTATCTAGCTGTGGCACTGCCTTTAGATGGTGAGGAGGGGGTGAGAAGAGGAAGGCCTGGGCAGTGGGAGAAGGCTCAGCTTCCTGTGGTTTAGGCTTGTTGTGAACAGTGTTGCTGTCAGTGCTCACTCATCTGGTTGTACTGCAGGTGGCAGCCTTCCTTGGGCCAAGCAGGAGTTTGAACCCACCAAGAGCCTTGGGGGACTACCCCTCTCTGCTCCATAGCTGTTAAGGAAAGGCTGCCTTTTCTGGTAGCCATCCGGAAGGACTCAGTGGTTCTCCAACAAGTGTCTGGAAGATACGTGAGAGGAGACCCATGCTTAGCACCTCTGAGTCTGTGATCTGCAAAGTGTGCTTGTAGCTGCACATGCTGTCAGCACTGTCCTGCATGTGGCCTGTGCCAGGGGGGGAGGCAGTGGAGAGAAAGGTGCTGCTATTTTTGTTCCAGTGGTGGTTTATGATGGTTGTTTTGTTGCCTAGATAGCTTACAGTGGGTGGCATTCACATCAGACACTACCCCACACTTGAGAAACAGAAAACAAACAAAAGCTGAGATAAGCGGTACTTTAAGGAAGATCAAAAACTTGCCTGCATGTTTCTTCTTCTTGGGGAAACCTACAGTGCTGCTGACAGATCAAATACAGGTTTAGGTGTGTATTCATGGGGTCTTGGTGGGCCCCATTGTTGCCCCCTAAATATAGCAAATGAGTGGTATTACTGAGAGGATATGACAAGTTTGGTGTGAATCATCCCATCAACACAGGAAAAAGTATTCTCTGAAAAGATTATTTTTGACCCAATGTAGACAGTCAAACATTGCCTCAGAAGTTGCTGGGACAGGGCAGTGCATGGTAGGGGACAGCAAAATGGCTGTGTTTCAGGCCATAATCACACGAAACACGCTTCTGGTACATTATCTCCGTAACAAACTTGCAGTGGTGTGCAAGGTACTTTCTGACCCTGGTCTATTCTCATTTCAGCTTGGCTGTGCTGGAGCAGCCCTTGCTGGTGCTCAGCATACCGTGCACCTCTGTGTATTTCCAGCCCTGTTACCTCAGACGGGTTGAACCCCAATGGCCGAATGAAGAGCGTAGCATTGCCGAGCTGTGCACTCCTGCTAAAGGTTTATGTGCATCTTCATTTCACTTGCATAACTTGCATATGTAGGGGCTACTCTCTGCTGCTATTGCTATGCAAAAAGTCAGCCTCTAAACTTAGCTCTGAGCCAAGACGTCTTTCCCCGACGAGGCACAGCACTTCTATTCACCGTCACTGCTGACAGGACGGGGTTATATAATTCAAAGTTCCTCTTTCAGTGCTCTTCGGTGCCTGTGCCTGTGCTTGCCTTCTCATTCCGTGCGTGATGACCCTTCTGCTGCAGCAGGCTGAACGGTGCCAGGCTGTGCTGGTGTAGGCAGAGGGGCCAGCGGGTGCCTAGCATGCATGGCTGCGGGAGCTGCCGCTGGTGTTTCAGAGGGCACGGAGCTGACTCTGATCTAAGCAAAATCCTATGCCAGCTGGGTAATGGGGAGAGATTAATGACTGCCTTGGAAGCCAGTTTTCCAGCCTACTGGCCGGAGGGCAAGCATCATGATAGTTGTAGCAGCTGGTTTGGAGAGGAGGGAAATGAGGGGAAGATAAAATTGCATGCCCAGAATGCCAGGGTAGCCTGTGTCCATGCTTTGATGTCTTCTCCCTCCACACCCTCCTGTGGGTTAAAAATGAAACTAGACTGCATTTATAATGGGTGTGTGAATATCTGTATTTAGCTGCTGCAAGCAGGCTCCTGGACTGAATCCTTGTATGTGGAGAGATACAGTTTGGCCAAATGCAGGAATGGGTATTTTCTGTGTTCCCATTGTGAGGCCACACAGACACATGTCATTTCATCAGTTCAGACATCACAGCCTAACGAATTCTGACATATATGTACATGCTGGGTTATGAAAAGGGATAAAGGGAGATTAAACACCCTTTAATTCCTCCTTAATGGTCCTGAGGTGTCTAAGTCATGGTTAGGACTGTGGGAAGATGGCCCATTTGGGTCTGCAGTGAGGACACAGGCATGCAGGCTTATTTCCAGTGAAATAAACAAATACAGCTGCCTTTAAACCTCTGAAATTGGTTTGCACATCTGGAGAAGCAGGGCTGACCATCCTCCCTGCAGTGCCCACTGCAGAGGGCAGGAGCCATCCTTGCCACCCTCAGGAAGGCCAGGGCAAACTATGGGGTTCCTCCCAAATGGCAGATGGGGTTTGCATGTGGAGGCAGGTAGCTCAGAGGAATTGTTTCTCTCGTGTAACTGTGCAACACTTCTGCATCCACTTCTGCATGGCGTGCTTTAATCAGCAGCCCTCCCCTCTTGGCCCCCGGGCCTTGAAATTCCACAAAACCCAATTAAGAGAGATGAGAGAGCTCTAGCATGTATACATATGAAATTTCAGAAGGCTGAAAAAGAGACTCTTAATACCATAAAGCCTGCCCTAAAGTAAAATTTGCATCTGAAACCTACATAGTTAACCCCGTGAGGAAGACAGCATAGCTGAGTACAACTTTTTCCCCCCAGAGGGGTAACTTATGCAGGTCTGCTCGGTTTGGCATCAGTGTGCTTGCAGCTGAGGAGTGCTGCAGAGCAAGCCCTGTGCCTCATATAGAGCCTGCAGAGAGCATAAAGGAATTGTAGCTCCAACTTCAGAGACTGTACTGCAGTGTCCCAAACAGAATGAAACAAAAAACAACCCCAGCCTGAGAATATCATGCAAACTTCTCTAGGTTGATAACCAAGAGCAGGCTGTGTGGACAAGGTGCTTGTGTAGACTCATTAAGGGAAGTATTCAGGACTGATCTAATTATCACTTACAGATTCAGCACAATCAGGCCAGGGTTCCAGGTGTTTCATGCTTTACTAACCTGGTACTACACTGGCTTGTTTAAATTGCCCATCATGAACTGTCCTGAGAAAGACACTCACCTTTAAAAGAATCACCAACAAACAAAAATCCTTCACCAAATCCACTCCTTACTGTATGCCTTGAGTGTTCAGAGGGGAACTGGGGATAAAGGTTTATTCCCCTTCCATGCTTTTATCTATCTCTTTTGCTATCTTGTTTGTATAAGATACGAAATTTCTCCTCCTATTATCCTACTTACAGCTTAATCACATGCTAATTGGGGACCTTGCTTCTGTTGCTCTGCTCTTTATTGAGTCTCTGTGTCCTCCCTAAGAACAGTGCACAAGTACCCTCTTCAATTAAGAGAAATTAAACAAGAGCTAAAAACTCAAATCTGAAGGCTTTACGTGATTCCCTTAGTTGACAGCAATGGGTTTGGCTGTAAAGTGACTGAAATCTGGGGAGAATGGTGGTGGGGACTGGGCAGTGTGCTGGGAACACAGGTAAGTATTTCCCTGCAAAAACACGAGGCCTCAAAGCTGTTCTTTTTATTACCTCCGGATTCTGCAAAGGGCTGGTTATCTCACGCTGCGAGCCAGCATGATCAAAGCCCCGGGAAAGGTCAGGCATTCCTCCAGGAGTGACACTCAGCTGCCGGCAGCGCTCCTCCAGCCCACAGCTCCCACAGCCCGGCTGCAGCACCGCACTGAAATCCTTTATCTCGTTAACGAGTGAACCTACAGATTAGGCAGCCTGGCCTTAGCTTGATGTTGAGAGCATGTAACACCTGGCCTGGGCCTTCTGAAGAGGAAAGGTGGTTGTTTTTTTAAAAAATAATGTTGTGGGGGAGGCAGCATTTCCTTCCTCTGACTTAGTGCAAGAGAGCCCAATGCAGATAAAAGCTGTGCTCTGTCTCTGTGCTACACCGAGGAGCTGCTTTCCTCATGTTCCCAGCTCCTAGTTCTGTGCAGTTGATAAAAACGGTGAGTGCCAAAATCCTAGGTATATGAGAAATCACCTACAGTATCTTTCAGTGAAAGGATATTGTTTGTTCACTTTTTTCATAGACTGGCATTCAATTGCTCACCTTGAGCTGGTTGTCCCCCACAAGCAGCTTGTGTGTGGACAGGGGGGTTGGGGAGGGCGAGTGGAAGGAAGAGGTGTTTGAGATGAGCAGATCCTGTCTGCCTCTGCTTCCGCACATGAGGTGCCATATTTTTACATCTGTGCTAGTTCAGTGGCATGGGGGAGTGCATCCCTCGAGTAGGGGTGACAAGGATTCACCCTGTAGCTCAGGGTCCTGTCTCTGGCTGTTTGGAGACTGACTGTCCTTAGCCTGGTTGGTTGGCAGGCTCAGGGTACTTGCCATCCTTGTCTTCAGGCACCGGTGCTGAAACTCTGAGAAAGGCAAGGGGAATTCTGCCTGTTCTGCACTGTGAATAGTGTCTTGGCTGTGAGATGGTGGATTTGTTTTAACTGCCTGAAATTTGGGGTAATTTTCAGTTCCAAATGAGGCTAAGGTATCCTTATCCTAGGTATAGGATAGAAGTAAGAGGGACCATGCTTTCTCTCCATCAGAAAGGGTACCTTCTGCCATAAAGAGGAAAATAAATATATTTTTTTAGACAAGAGCATTTGATTCCTTGATTAAAAATCTGAAATGAATGTCCCTTAATCTGTCTCTCAGCCTATTTCTTGAAAAAAAGGGACAGTAAAAATTTGCCTCATCTGCAAATAAACAGTGTCAAACTGTGTGGCTGGTTGTGGACATGTGGCCTCTCCAGCAAACTCAAAATGTCTGTGTGCAGCATCCATGGGGCCTGCAGCAGGAGTGCCTGTGTCTCCCACCCGACTGCCAGATGATCCTCAGATCATCCAGCTAAAAAGTCTGCTCCTTCTGCAGGGGAGAGGTGAGGGTCTGGTCCTTGCCTCTGAAATGCTGGCAACGGGGAAGGAGTCTGCCAGTTCTGGTAGGAGCAGGGGAAAGACAGAGAGAGTGGGAAGGAGCAGGGGAAAAAAACCAAATGAAAAATGGTCTCCAGTATGTGGTTGCCAACCTTGCCCACGTTGCTGGCTGGGGGTGGCAGCTGGAGAGGTTGCTGGGTGGTACCGTGGCCGGCAGAGTTTGCCCAGCCCCAGTGCCAGGCCAGGCTGGACACTGCAGCAGTTCCAGGGTTTGCTGCCCTGCAGCAGCGGGTGTGGGATGGGCAGGTCTCATGTAGATCTCTTGTGTGTCCACGCCAAAAAAGAAAAGGATAAGAGTTGGATTGGGGCTTCTCTGGCACTCTTGACCATTTGCCCTGTCAGCAGTGAAGGGGGGGGCTGAGGGGCTGAGTGCTTCCCCAAGCTCTCCTGGCATGAGCTATTTTTTTGCCTGATAAATTGTTCAGTGGTGTTTTGCAGAGTCTAACACACTGTGTTTCTCCCAAGCATGACTTTTATTGCAATGAGAAGTACTGAGGAGGAATGTAGTTATGATAAGAAATTGTCCATCCCAGCCTCTGCCATGCTTTGCGGGAGGAGTTAATTGCACAGGGGAAGACTAATTGAATGAAAAATCGAACTGTTGGTAATGACAGGGTGATGGTAAACTTTGGAAGTGCCTCTTTAATGCAGTAGAGTATAACTCTTATATAATGTTGTTTGAGTTTAGTAGGATTGAAATATAATTGCAGTGTGACCCGTTGCCACTAGTGGGGCTCTGTGTGCAGCTCTGAGCCCATCTGGAAGGGTGATTTACTGGAGGCTTGGGCAATCTGGCAATTTAGGCTCTTTTTTACGATGTTTAGACTTGTACCCATGTTATAAAGCACAGCCCAGGGCTTTTATGAGAATGTAGGTGCCTGCTGCACAAAACTTAGGTTGTGGGCTGGGTGTATTTTTTTGCTTTTAAGAGTGATTTTTAAATTTTAAAGGGCAGTTCTTGAATTAAAAAAAAAATTCAAGTCTAGCAGCAGGCAGAAATATCCATATGCAGGATTTAAAAGGCATCACAAGTCTTATGCATACCAGCAACCTTTTTTTAAGCCCTGTGGCCAAGTGGGTGAAGGAGCTTAGTGGTAACAGACCAAATTGAGTGAGGTGGGAACAGGGAGTAGGTGAGCCCCATGTTTCTTCCTGTCTCCCCCCATCTCATGGGTTGCCACCCCAGACACTGGAGCGCCTTCAGATCAGTGCCCAGGACAGCCATGCACCTGTGTGGGTAAGACCTGAAGGCTGAAGGAAATGCCTGGTTTGGGGAGTCTGAGGGTGCTGTGCATTTAAATGAGCCAAGCAGAGCTGGGGAGCCCAGGAAGTGAGTACAGGGTGATGGAGCATAGGCAAGGATGGGTGGTGAACAAGGCTACTGAAGAGTTGGACGAAAGCCAATGCCACCAACACAGGGAAAGATGCATTTTCTTAGAATCATAGAATATCCTCAGTTGGAAGAAACCCACAGTGATCATCAAAATCCACAGGACACCCCAAGAGTCACACCTGTGCCCAAGTTTGTGTCCAAATGCTTCTTGAACTCTGTCAGGCTTGGCACTGTGACCACTTCCCTGGGGAGCCTGTTCCAGTGCCCAGTCACCCTCTAGGGTGAACCTTTTCCTGATATCCAACCTAAACCTCCTCTGATATAACTTCACTTTGGGTCCTGAGGACTCCCTAGGTCACAAGTGTGTGTTTCAGCAGGGAAAGGCAGCTCTTAGAGGCTGATCTAACTCCAAAGCTGATGTAGGAGCATCCCTCCAGAGCTGCTTTTTTGGTTTCCCTCTCTGTCTGGAGGCAGGGCTTGCCATGAGGTTGTGGTATCTGCTTCTTGGGGAGTGGAAAAAAAATGTTTCCTCAGTTGCCCTGGGAGCCACAGCCTGCAGGCACAAAAGTGGGATGCTGTGTCTTATCTGGATATCTTTGTTCCACTACTTCTGCAAACAGGCAGCTTGCACAGGTCCATTATAATGACATTCCTCCCCTTACCTGAGTCATCTTCCACTGTCAGCCCATGGCTGGGCTGTGTCAATTCAGGTTTTTTTTGTGACTTCTAAGGTGCCATTTGGCAAACAAGACTAAAAATAATGAGCATTTAGATTTTGTGCCAGTAGGTCAGCATACAGCAGTGTTGTGTGGTAGGTTTGTTGCTCCTCCCTATTTAAAGAATCCAAATTAAACATTCAGCATCAACGGTTTGGGCCAAAAAAAGTATTTGAAGCCCTGCTCCTTTGCGCCCATGTCTTGTTTGGGTCATTCTTTGCTTGTCCTTAGCTGTGTGCTGTGATTTTTATATTTTTAGCAACATAAAAATGTAATTTTAGGGCATGTTTTTGTGTCTCATTGATGTGACAAACCCTCATGGGAATGATCTATAAAATTAAGTTAGTAGGTTTTCAACACTTTTGTTTGTACTGAAATCGTCTTGCACAATGTGGTAGAGAAATAATTCCTGTTGTGACCTTTTACTGATGGTTCAAATAACCTGTCTAAGAGACATCCTGTTTCTGGAGGGCCCTATTGCTTTAATTCCTGTTAAAATTGGTATTCTCTTCTGTGGAACAGTGCTGCCGAAATTAAGTACTTGCAAATGCGTTTTACCTCCAGATAAACGTTGCAGTTTGCATTTTCAATCCCAGTGAAGCTTTAGCAGACTGCTACTTTTGGCCTAATCATTTGTACGTTTTTAGGGATTTTTTTTTTTTTTTTTTTGGTTTAAAAATGAATATTTTATTTAAAGCCTTTGGACCATCTTGCCCACATCCAATGATGGATGTCTAATGAGATGACTTTTTGCCTCCACTAAATGGTTATATTGTTTGCACTGATGTATGCTAAGACTTGATGCATTAAATCTTTGGTCATTAGCCGATGCCATTAGCAGAAAAGTCCAAATCACTTAGAGCGGGGACTTAAGACTTTTCATTAAAACCTGAATTTGCATGTTATTGGATAAATCTGTTAATACGGTTTAGCCGGACTCAAGGAAGTTACTTGAAAACTTTTTACAGTGCATACACAGGGTCAATGATGCCTGAGAGCCTCAAATTTGGAGAAGATGCCCCCTCTGAGGGCATATGCTGAGCAACCCCTGCATCCATCCCAACCAGCCCTGCCTGCCCCCACCACCCTTAATGCCATGCACATAGCCCCAGCTGTCAGCATTGCACTTCGTGTTGGGCTCAGGTCTGCTGCACTGCTGCCAGGAAACACCCCTGAAGGAGCTACAATCCCAGCAGCAGGGTCTCCTCACCTCGTGGCACATTGGGGGCAGCCCTTCCTGCCACTTTGGAGCCAGAGGGATTTTGGCCTCAGCACTGGTTTCCCTGAGGGAGTCTTCAAGCAGCATCAGTGTGGTGGGGAATAGGGCTTGCCGGGAGTAAGGGCCAGCTGAGAAGAGTCATCGATGTCATCAAATTCATCACTCCTCCATCGTCACATCAATTTCTATATTTTTTTCTTTTTGTCCCCTGTTTTTTAGAGGGTGGATGAGGCAAGAACACTTCCAAAAACATCAGTCATGTTGGGTAGCTTGACAAGCCCAGTGTGATCTCTGCTTTGCTAGAAGAAAATGCTGCCTGGTCAACCTCTAAGTTGCAAACTTAGCCATGGTAAACAGAGGTTTTGAACACGTAAAGGTGTGCCAGGTGCTTGGACAGGTGTCAGGCCCCTGTCCTTACCTTCTATATGATAGAGCTGTTTACCCAATACATGTCATACTCTTGCATTTTCTTAATCAAGAACATTTCTATTCAGTGCACCTTGAAAACTGCAGCTCAGAAGTTGACCCATTTCTCGGTTTTCTGGGCCTCTGATAGTCTTTGTTATGACATACGGAGTTGAATAGGCTGTAACATAGACTTAATATAAATACATTTAAGAGAGGTCCTATTTCAAGCACTTTTGATCCACTGTGTGCGCAGTGCCAAAAGGCATCTTCCTGTCACCAGGGTGCAGGATGGATTTTTTTCTTGGTTTCCCCCAGGAGGCTGGGTCTGTATCCTGTGGGACTTGAGGAGGCCGATGAGGAAAAGTCATCCCATCCTGTGACGCACGTTGTCTGCCAGAACAGAAATGCTGGGCTTCAGAGGTTGTATTGGACAATCCACTTTCACACAACGCTTGTGTGCTTATGTGGTAGATGGTGTTTTACTTGCCTGAGCTATTTCCAAGGTTTGAATATTGGACTGAAGCACATCCCTCTGCCTGTGAGAGAAGCACATGAGCTTGGTGGGTCTGAGTACGCTGGAAAAAATGCCAAAGTTGTTATGAGCAGGGATCCTGATAACCTCGAGGCAAGCAAAACAAGCTGGTATCTTTGTCTTAACTCAGCAGACAGCTCTGGTGACAGAAACCAGAGCAGCTTTGTCCCCAGGGAAGAGCTGAAGATGGCACAAGAGGTGACACCAGGATGGACTCCAGCCTCTTTCCCCCCACCCAGAACCCCTGGGGGTCCCTGTCACATAACACTGTTGCCCCCTGGGAAATGTCTGGGTTGCAGGCACCGGCTCCTCTGATGTCCAGTGAACTTCCTTTGGTGGCTTAGGACAATTGTTCTTATTGTCCAAGCAATGAATAAGCCAGAGCTCTGCAACTCAGAGGCTCAATCTTGGACTTGTTAAAACATTGCTGGGCCTCTGTTCTCTTTAGCCAATAACAAACAGAAAGGGTTCTGGACAGGTCAGGAAACAATGGGGGAAAACACCTTTCCAGCTGATGTGATTTCTTGTATGTGAAAAGGATGCACTATGCAAAAGAAGAGATGCTGTGCAGGGTAAAGGCCCATGGGTTGTGTCGCCATCCAGAGTGTTTATAGTGGCAGCAGTCCCATTTATCATGTTTTTGGAGATGCTTAGAGACTACTGGGGTTGAGTGTGTGATTTGATGATGCAGGTTTCTGCTTGTTGGGCGTGGGACTCATCTTTACATTAGGAAAAGGATGCGTTGTTCAGGATGGCCAAAGTTAAAGGACCATCTTACAGAAACTGGAGTTTAAAACAGGCATTGGCTGTCAAATTGTAGAGTGTTTGGTGGCAGCTAATCTCCATCCAAGAGAACCCATTGCTGAGTTTAGGGAGTGAAGTATGACATTGCAAAATATTGTAACAGGGAAAGTTTTTTCTGTGAGCATGTGGCTTTTCTGCCAGTTCAATGCCCTATCAGTCATATTTCTAAAACCAATGGGCTGTGTAAAACTAGGTGTCATCTCTGTGTATGTGAACTTGAAGCGGGCTTGTTCTCCCCTGATCAGAGCCTTACAAGACCTGCCTGACTCCCCACATGGTTCACCAGCACTTCAGGTCTCCCAGCAGCCTTCCTGAGCAGGCAAGAACAAACAAATTAAGAAGTCATGGGAGAGAAGAAAATGGAGATAGCAGGGGATTTCTAATCAAGCTATTTTAATACTGGGTGTGCTTTAATCACTTACTTAATGGCAGTGCTTAATGAACACTTGAAATAAAGCATGTTTCTGTCAGAGATTCAACACCCATGTTTTTAAAGCTGTCTTAAGGGAACTAAAATGCTTATTACAACTTTTCAGCAAAAAAAAAAAAAAAAATCACAGTTGTGCTATATTAATTTCCAGGATTGAAGGGGAGGGGTGAAAAAGTTGGAAAAAGACAAGAATGTAGACAAGCCAATAGTGGTGGTTTCTCACTAATGTTGCAATTTACCTGAATTTAGTGACTGATTGTAATCCATCTAGATAGATACTTATACTAGGCTTTGTCAAATCACATTTATGCTTTCCTTTGCCATGCTCCCCTGGCTGTTGCACTGAATTTTTTATTGTGCACCAACCCTTCGGGCTTCAGGCATAGCAGTTTTCTCTAGCTCCCCTTGCCTGTCCTCCTACGCTGCCTGTGCTTCCAGCCATGACACCCCCTTTGCTTCAGGTGCTGATCTTTGTGACTGTGGACTGTGGCATGGTACTGTGGGCCATGAAGCTGCCTTTCCCATGCATTGCAGACACAGCCACTTGCTGCTGGGCTTCCCAAATGAGGTGTTCTGAGCAGGTGGAAAAAGGTAACAAACTTCCTGTTCCCAAATAACCATGGGGAGCTCTAGCAAGCATCCCAGGTGCCTCCTTCACCTGCTGATGTACTGGCAGCTTCTCTCCAACTTCTGAGGGCTCCTGGCATGCTCTGACTCTGGCTTCATGATGCAATGTGTCCTGGGGAGATGGGGAAATTTTCAGTGACTGCCTTAGAGTAACTTTCTTGTTCTACCCTTCCCTGACTTCCAGCACTAGGTGCAACTTAGTGCCGTGGTAAAGAGCTGCAGTATATGAGGAAAAGAGAGACCAGGAGGATTTTTCTCTGACCTCATCAAGCCATCAGTTTGCCCCATGAAATGTACGGTTTTGATTTTAGTTTTGTTCTAAGTAAGTGTTAGCCGTTGTAAAGCTGTAGAGTTTCACATCAGCATCAATGCAGCATTTCACTTCACCTTCTTAAAATGGCGAGTCCCTGAGGTGTCCCCCCTGCTGTTTGTAAGCACGAAAGGTCAGTGAGATAAATGACCTCCTGCTGCCCAGTTGTGAAGCAGGGTTAAAAGACTGCACCTTTTTTATTTGTCTTTCATAAATCACAGTATTCCTAAGCCCCTGTTTCCTGTGAACAGTGTGTTCCTGTGGGTGTGCTTTCCTATCCCTGTTCCTTTTAGCTTCAGGTGAGGCTGAAAGTAATGTTGCAAGCCACCCCCCACCATACCCACTCTGGCATTTTCCCAGCTGCACTGTCCAAGGATTGGAGAAGGTTTCGAAAATTAAGCATAAAATTATCTCTGCTGGCAAGAGCCTGGAAAGAAGCTGGCTTTGGACATAAAACTCTTTCCTCTAAAAAATTATTTGGGGATGGGGAGCAACCTGAGCTTTCTATATATTGACCTTGCTGCATCTTTGCAAAGTTGTCTATGAAAAAGGATTGTACAATAGCTCCCAGAGAGGTGGCAAATTGTGATTGCAATTACTGCTGGTGTTGATGAGCTTGTTTCCTCTACCGGCAACTAGTTTTGGCCAAAACACATTACTGCTACCTCCTCCTTTTCCACCACTGGTACTCCTTTGCTAAAGCCTGTCCATGATGAACCCACACATGGGCCTGCTTTTGACATTGCTCCAAAATTACATTCTTCTTTTTCTTGCATTTTTATTGCAACAGCTGGTCAGCAAAGGCATAAATACAGAGTTAGTTCAGCCATTAAAATGCTATTGGTGTTTTGAGACGACAGCTGAAACTGCTGTCTTCTGGGTTTGCTAAAACCTTGAACCTAAGGATGATTTCAGGGCTCCAGAAATGAGAATAGGCTAAAAAAGGGATGAAATTTTCTTTTCTCTTCAGATCAAGGTAGCCTTAAATTCTCCCACAATAACAGGACCATTTCGTCCTTTTACTTTGAGGTACAGCTATAGCAGTAGTAGAAAGGTTTGGAGATGCTGAGGACCTATCTGTTGTGTTTTGCCCCTAAATTTAACATTTGCTGTCAAAAGGTTGAAGCTATTTCTTCAAATGACCCCCTCTTTCAGGAATGAAAGGGAATGCATGCATTTATTTATCATTAAGTTGGTTTGTTGTTTTTTTTTTTAAACTGACTTATTTTGGTCTTAATTGAGACGACCATCTGCTAGTATCTGTAACCAATGCATAACTTGCTGACAGGAGAGGAAGAGTGGACAGGCTGGGGCCTTTTTTTGGCTTTTTAGAAGTGACTTTGTGTTTAAAGAAAAGAGGAAAAACAAATCAAAAACCAACCCAGCATCTCTTTGGGTGTTGATGAGGGATGCTTGGGTCCTGTGTGCAGAGACTTGCTTGCCTCATGGTTCTCTGCAAAGCTCCCTGCCTGCCTGTGACCTCCTTTGTAGATGCATGTCCTTTGAAGGGTCATTAATTTAATATCTTTCTCTGTGCAGCAGCTGGAACAAATGGTGGCCCCAGCTCCAGCAGGAGCTCCCAGCTGCCTGCCTCACCCAGCGCTGACCTACAGGCATTTTTGCCGTGGCTGTCTCAGGCTTTTTATAGTTTTTGCACACTTGTTACATATAGGATACCTTACAGGTGTGAGCCTTCACTGAAGCATTAGCTGGCTGTTTGAGGAGGGCTTGAGCTTTGGTTTTTTCTGGACTCTTGTTTTTCTTCAGAAGCATTTCAAAAACGAGGGGAAACTTCCTGGATTCAGACTGAATGTGAGCTGCAGCATTTCACCACCAACTCACCAGAGATTAATCTGAACTGTCTCACAGTGTGCTCCTCGGATGAGAGGGCAGGCACAGGTCTGAAATGGTGAGTGGCTCTGTGAGTGCAGGTGCGGCACTGCCAGTGCAGGGCACTTGCAGGGGTCACCTGGCCATGTGGCAGCAGCTGTGCCAGTGCCACAGCCAGGGGATTTCTCACCCTGCTCCTTGCCCTGGCCAAAATGCCTGAGTAGGTTCAAGCTTTACCACTTGCACACTGTGATCGCTGTTTGCAAGGGAAGTGTTTGCTGTTGTACTGACCTGTTCCTGCGTTACTTTAACACAGCAAAGCTTTAACAGGTGTTTGGTGCATAGCAAAGCTCCTGCTGGGATAATGCCTACTGCTGGGTCAGGGCCTTCTTCCATGCAAGTTCTTACCCTTTGCCCACCAACATTTTACTGGGGATTTTGGGGGTTTTTTTCAGGTCAGCCATAAAATTGAATAGCAGTTTCATCTTAGTCCCAGCTGGCCAAGTAATTTGGCTCCTGTTGTTTCCAGTGCAAGTATGCTCTCCCAGTCCTGTTGGTGTCCTTCAGGGAACTGTCCCCTGCCTGCACTGCCTCACTTCAGCCTGAGAGTACATGCTTGGCAGAAATAACAGATACCAACAGGGAAGGCCAAGCTGATGATAAAAAGTGCCCTGGGGAGTGCCAGGGAGAGGCCGGTTCCCAAAGGATGCTGGCATGGTCTGTGCTGCAAGACTATGCTCTGGGACTAGAGCCCTGATGACCTTGTGGTCTCTGAGAAGGAGACCACCAAGGTTTAGACTGTCAGGAGTGTCTCTTTGAGCTGAGTACTGTGGGGCACAGCTGGGTGTCCCCAGGCCAAAAGGAATAGGCTATCCCTTTGCTATTAGGCTTCAGTGTTCATAACAGGTCACACATGCATGACAAGGTGTCCTAAAACATAACGGGAGGTCTTCAGGTTGTAAACCACAGGTCCTCATTTTTAGTTATTTACTTTTTCTAAATTGCAGATCTTGAGCTGTGCTGTATGTCCCATTTCCTTTACTTTCCAGGTCGTGTGAAGAAGCTTAGGCACAGAGAATGGAACTTCAGTGGTGTGGTGTGCTAACACACCACATAAGCCGCATCAGAGCTGTGCTAGGGACAGCTTCAACAAACATTCAGCTTCTCCAGATTGTCTTGGAAATGTGAATGGAAATGGAAATTTCATCCTCATTCACTGTGTTGTCTTTTTAGAAGTTGGTTAGGTACCTACTTGCACCAAAATGCTATGTTTTGGTAGGTGGATGAAGTATAATTTCTGTACTGAAATACCGAAGAGTCTCACATAGGACAGTGTGTAATTATGTAATTGTCTCATTGAAGGCGTGTGGACTGATCAGGTTTTGCAGGAGATTTTCAGGCTGTGCTGAGGAGAAAAGGCACTCACTGGACCATGCCTGTATTAGATATAAACGTCACCAGTATGCCCGGAAGAGCTGTGGTGGTTGTGGGCTTGGTCAGCAGGTGCTCAGTGAGCCATGGGGAATGGAGTTCCTCCTGCATGGAGGTCGTGTTGAGTGAGATTGGGTCTCTGTCAGTCTCTCAAGTGTTTCTGCAGCTGTATGCATTATCTTTGGAGGATTTGGAGAGACAAATGTAGTAGGGATGGCATGTTTGTGGGAGGAGGAAGCCAGTGGGTAAAGACTGGGATGCAGTAGAAGCAGTTTCATCAGCACAATCTTGTACCTCAGTGTGAGATAGGATTTGGCCATGGTTCACAGCCCTGGAAAGAAGTAGTGGGGCAGTAGTGTCCACTATGAGCAGTAGGTGGTGGAAGGGGCTTTGGCAACATCCCCAGCCCAGATGTCCCCAGGGCAAAGGGTGCAGGGCAGTGTCCATGGGACTGAGTGGGGCGACTCAGGCCAATCCCTCACCCCAGACAGGGGTGGGAGGGTTGAGAGGGTGGTGAGAGGGGCATCCAGGTCTGCATACGAGGTCTTGGTTCCTGCCCTGAACCCTCTCTGTGAGCAGGGCCCAGATAACCCATCTGGGTTGACTTGTAGGGCAGGTGCCGTGGCAGAACCACTTCAAGTCCATAGGGCTTTTGGAAAATATGTCATCAGGCCTTTCTCCTCCTGCTTTCATCTTGCATGTGTCACCCTGTGTGTCCTCCAGCTGTCAATCACTGTGGCCATCTTGGTGGGACCAGAGGGAACGGGGAGGCTCAGCCTGAGCCCCTGTCTGGTGTCACACTGGGGCACCCAACAGGATTTAGCTGCCAGCTCCCCAGGTCTTCCCAAAGCAGTATGGGACAGACAGGCTGGGAAGCTTTGCATTGCTGCTATTATTTATTGTTACTTTTTTTCCTCCCAGTTTCTGGCTCTGCAGACCCCCAAATGCTCTTAATGGAGATATGGCCCGTTTATATGTTAATTTTAAGCCCGCTGACAAGCGGTTTGCTTTTCTCCTGACTTCTCATGGTTCCTTCGCCCGTTGAAAGCCGCTGCCATGGGCTTAGGGGATAAGGTGCCGAGAATTAGAAAATAAAATAAAATCTGCAGGATGCTGGAAAGCGAGGGGGTATAGGGATTGGCATGCTGTAAGTATAAACGGGTGATTTTTGAAAGCAAGAAACCCTGATACCAGGGGCGTGCATGACAATTACATCCTGTACAATACAAAATGTTAATTACTAAATTTTGAGAAATTAATGCTGATTAGCAGCTCTGTGTGTGTGACCTAAATACATCTATTCCTTATCTTTATGCATAATATACAGTTTATTGTTGATAAAGTAATGGCTGAATGGTGGGCTGGCCCACGAGTCTCATAGCTAAAGACTGAGGCCCGATTTGTAAATCGTCTGAAATTTGTTGGCATCTGTTTTTTGTGGAATTTATACGGATGGGGAAGATGAATAGCAGTCTGAGCTATCCCCTTTACAACTCAACTCATAGATATTATTGAGAATTCATATTGCTTTTATTATTTGGTCATAAAAATGGACCTAATGCTTGTTGGCTTTAAAACACCTACTAGCGCTGCTTTCTCTCTCCATCTTGCAAAATATAAGACAAGGCCGAAGCTTAAATTAAAATCCTCAGGTTCTTATCTCTTTCCCACAGGAAAGCAAATCTGTGTTGAAAACCGTAAAATTAAGAGGAGAGCAAGGATAGCATAATTTAGCAAAAATTCATGGCACCAGATTCTGAGCTATATGACTGGAGGGATAGGTCAGACATTAAGAAGATACTGCCTGCTAATGCAAGTTCCTTAAGGTGGTGCTCTGGAAACAAGGAAAGTAGAAAATGCTGCACTGCTTCCTGTTTGCTCCCTTTCCTCTATTCTTACTGGCCTTAACAATAAATTGAGTTGTCCATTTAATAACCTGTCTGCTTCCAGAAGTCCAGAAAAATCATGGACTTGTGCGTGGAGCTATGTCCTAACACCTGCTTTGTGCCAGGATTTCAATAGTGAACTCAATGAAAATTAATTTCATTGGCCTCTTAAATGATTTTTGTTCTTAATTCCTTATGTTTGACAGGCTGTCCTTGCTGTCAGTGTGTCTGTCTGAAGGATAGCTTTATATTTTTTTTGGGGGGAGGTTATTAAAAATCTGTTTGTTCCATAATTATTCGTGCTAACAGGCAGGGTAGAGTGGCAGTGTACAAATGAGGAGTGCCTGATACATGCTGGCATCATCACAGTGGCTCGTCCCACCATGGAAAGAGGAACTTGAGTTTCAAGCAGCATTAATAATGCAGGATTTCATTGGGATTGAGGAGTTCCATTGTCTTGCAACCTTGATCTAAGGGCGTAATTTTGGACAGCATCCTTCTGTCATGCTGCCTGCCTGTTCCCCTCTGCAGGAAGTGCTGGTGGGAGGCACGCATGTTGCCCTGCATGGACATCACCTCATGGCACCCATTTCAGGACCCTCGTGGGCATTTGTAGCACTTTGAGTTCTCCTCGATAGTCAGAAGCCTCCCAGCTGCCCCCATGTGCTCAGCGAGTCTCCCCTCTAACTGACCCCCCTGAGAGGCCACTGCCAACTGTTCATACATGAAATCAGGCTTCTAAGGGTGACCTTTCAGTTACCTGGTAGACAGACCAAGTCTTCTACCAGAGTTTGTAAAACTGCAAGGGACAAACTTGCTGTTCCTCTGGTGATGGCGGAGGTTTGTCCCAGCTGTGCTGTGCCACGGCTGTGCAGGAGAGCAGTGGAGAGAAGGAGTGAAGTTGATGAAGCTGGTGTTGCTCTTAAGGCTGGAGATATGGCAAGCCTGTACTTTAAGCCTTCTTTTTTTAAATGCTCTTCCTGTAACCAAAGGGTTTCTCCAGCACTGCTGCTGACTCTGCTGTCCTTAGCTCGCAGCTCTTGGTGCACACTGCCTGCCTGCCCAGCCCGTTGCTCCTCCTGCCCTGCAGCCCTCCATTTGCCATTTCCGCAGCCCTATCTCAATGTCTCCCAAATGCCTTTCTTCCTGCTCCTGGCCCCCACCCATTTCCCTGCATTTCCTCAATATCTGCATCCCTTCTCGGGTGCCAGTGGTTTGAGGATGCCGATTCTGGCAGCAAACCTGGTTTCCATCCACTAGCCCCAATGTCATGTCTGTCCATCTGTTTCCCCCGCTTCAGCAATGCAAATATTTAAAAATAGCATTTTGGAAATGTCATCTGTTTTGTTTCTTTTTTTCAAAGCAGAAGCCTCACCTCACTAACACAATTTAATTTTTGGTTTTCTCTTGCAGTCCAACAAGGTGCCCGTGGTACAGCCTTCTCATGCGGTTCACCCCCTCACCCCTCTTATCACCTACAGCGATGAGCACTTTTCCCCGGGGTCACACCCGTCTCACATCCCCTCTGACGTCAGCTCCAAACAAGGTGAGCCCATCCTTTCCCAGCACAGTGAGGATGCAGGGTGGTCCTGGTGCCCTCCGTGCTGCTGACAGAGCCAATATCACCAATTTGTAATATTTTAGAGGGAAGTTTCTGGGTGCATATGCCTAATATTCAGAGATGGTAATTCTGCCACGATGCTGATACTTAACTTGGCTTAAATTTTTGTGTTCTTTCTAATGTGATAATTTGGGCTTGCTCTTCTCATCAAAGTCTTTCAAAATCTCAATAAACAGCAGCCAGTCTTCACCATCTCTTGTGGTGCCAAAGACTTGCAGCATGCAGATGCAGAAAGGGCAACCATCCCTCACTGTCCCAAAATCAGGGGACAAGTGCTTCAGTAGTAGTGTTATTGAAACCTTTTCTTTCACTTTATGTCCTTGTTTTCTGGCTGTCCGTATTCTTGTATATGTCAGTTGGCATAATCAAAGCATTGCCTATAAAAATAGTTTTGAGCCTGTGCAAGTAAAAGCTTTACAAATGTGACATTTTTTAACCTTCTTGTGCCGGCTGCCTTCTGCAGAAAGCATTTTTTTAGATGTCCAAGTCATGGATATCAGTTTTCTCTGCACCTCTAGGACTCCTTTAGGCAAACACAAAAGCTTCCTAGATCCACATCTGGGAATGTCAGACCAGCCCTGCACAGGGTCAGTCTACAGGCTCCCAGGGAAGAGCAGTCAGTCTTCAAGGTGTCAAACCCAGCCTCTGCCAAGAGCTTCTGCCCCGTACCCAGGAGAACCCAAGGGATTTCTGGGAAGGGTGTGCTTGCTTGCAATGGGTTGCAGGAGCTGGGGAGGGATGTGATGAATGTTGGGGAGGACTGGCCATGGCCATGGCCATCGTGGGTCTAAGCCATTGTTTGGGTAAGCACCTGAAGAGAAGAAGCCTGCATGGGAGACCTGGTGGTGAGGAGGGAAGGAGAGCAGAGGGTTTACAAAGGCATTCACTGTATTCTGGATATCTCTGCATGGGCAGGAAGCCTGTCAGTGCCACGACTGGTTCTAGAGGGTGCCTCTCCCTGCCTCTCTGTGTGCTCGCATGTCCCACCATGTGCTGTGACACCCAGTTGACAAGATCAGGAAGCTCTGCTTTACCTGGGCATACATCCACATGCACAGTTTTCCCATTTATATGAAGAGGCTTCTAATCATCATTGTTCAGAGAGAGAGACTTTTTTTATTCAGTCTTTCTCTGAATGCCTAGATTTTATTTTGGCTGTGCTATGCAGATAATAACATGGGCTACATCCAGAAAATGCTAGGGCCTGGTGACTCTGTGTGTTTTTTGCTGTTTGTTGGTTAGTTGTCTTTTTTTCCTAGGGAGGGGGAATGCAAAAAGCCTGGAAAGCCTGGCCTGTAAAAACGTATATAAGATCTTTTCCAGATTTGGAAGAAGCAAATGGAGACCTCCTGTCCTCATTTGTCTTCCTCCTTTGCATCAGTGCCCAGGAGAAGGATATTCACACTCATTCCTTGAAATCCCAGGGGTGCCACGCGTTAAGAGAAAGGGATTTCCACCTCCTGCTGAAGCTGCCTGTGACAGCTGAGGCACAACCCACTGCTGCAGTTTGTGAGCTCAAGAGGTTTTTGCTTACTGTATGCGAGTTTGCTCTCCTGTGCCCCATTTTTTTGCCTTTACCCCAGTTTATTTTTGTATTCCTGTACAGCAGGCCCCAACTGAACAACATCTGGTTTGTTGTTTCTGCTGCATATCCTCTCTTCTGCTGCTTCTCTACCCTCTCCCCTGTCCAGCATCCCACCAGTCACATCCCCATCCCTGAGTGCAAGCCTGCTGAGGGGCTCTACCAGGAGGCACAAAGCTCATTACCCTCTGGTCTTCCTGAACGGGCTCTTGATCCCTTTGCTCAGTGTCTGGCAAAGATGGGGATGGATAATGTGGATAATGCAGGCTGGAGACTACTGGTTTTGTCTGGGATGGTCTCCTTGATGTGTGTGGTCTTTCCATCCGTACTCCCTGTTTCGGCGCCACTGGCGTGTGGGAGCAGCCGCAGTGAAGTAGCCCATGCAGTTGCTGCAAAGAGAGGATTTTTTTTTTCCTCAGATCCTCTGCCAAACGCCTCCAACCATTGTTTCTGTCCTCGCCTCCCACTGTGGGTCTGGAACAAGGCACTGCCCTGGCGCCCTAGCCCTGATGCCAGGGTACCCTCCTCCCACCAAAATCCTCCAACAAGGGGGTCCACAGCAGCTTGCCCTCAGCACTGCCTCTTGCACACAAGGCATTTTGGGATGGAAACATAGCACTGCCTTCCTAACGGCAGCCACTTTTTTTCTTTTTAATTATTTTATTTTTATTTTTAATTTTTTTTTCTTAACCCTCTCCAGAGAACTTGCTTTGGAGGGCACTGGCCATATGGTAGCTCTGTGTGCTCCAGCAGGCATTAGGTGCTGGTAGCCCTCCATAAGGCATCAGAAGTTTTGGGTTAGCAATAACAACCATGCATTAGTTAAGAGAGAGCAGTGTTGTCTCTGTGGGTCAGAACTGCAGATTCTGGGGAAGGAGTAGCCCAGATTCTTGTGCAGAACGTGGTCTGGCAGGGGCAATGTCATGTCATCACTTCCAGGAGCATCAGTCATCACCAGAGATGTGAGATGAGATGCTGGGCTTCTTTTATACCTAGTTTGGTTTTCTTTTTTTTAACCATTCAGAAAGAGTGTTTCCTCTGTAAAAGCCCTGGGATATGTAAAGTGCTTCTTTTCCTGTCAACTACCAGCTATTTCACACCTTTAAAAAGACAACTGGCCGGAAATTTGATCCTTACTCAGGTTCCAAGTCTGAAAATTCAGGTTTTTTGAGACAATAACACCACTAGTATTGTTTTCCATGCTTTCATGTACATGGTACTGACAGATGCTCTTCAAATCTTGTAATTAAATCAGAAGATTTAAATACAAACTGGGGAGGGGAATAAATCAGTAACATCAATCTATAAACGCAGTCTCAAGATAGCATGCACTCAGTCTTGGACCTTTGGAGTGTCACCACATAAATATTTAATACCCTTTTAAAGCAGCTGATTTAACATGTGAAGTAGACTTAACAATTCCTTCTGCTTCACCCCCTCTTCCCCAAACACATTTAAATAAACCAATGTCTTTGTGGCCTCTGCAACTGTAATTCCATGTCTCCTGGGGGCACAAGGTTTAGGTGAAGAATGGAGACCACAGACCCTTTTGGGATGAGGATTAGCTTTAATCTTGAGGTGATTCTTGCAGTTGTAGGACTCTGTGTTCTGGGGAATGTGAGCTGATGGATCATTCCTGATGGGACTTTTTATTTTTCCATGAAATACTACCATTGCAAAACAGATTGACCTTGGAGCCCATAGGAGTCAACTTGATGATGAGCTTAGTTGGAACTGGAGTGACAATTGGAAGCCAAATGAATCATATCAAGTGTGACCATTACAGGCCTGAAAATGATTCTTAATTAACCACTGATCCTCGGTGGTAGCAAGTTTCCAAAATCTGTGAATCCATAAGGGAACCCGTGAAAATATAAAAGTAGCAATTTTCCTAATCTAATAGCTCTGCTGTGCTGCCTCTTTTACAATGATTTATTTTCCCTTTGTTTCATGATGTTAGAAGAGGTCCTCAGGATCTAGTTGGGTTTGGTGAGATCATTGAGAGGACAGTAGCACCTAATGTACTTCACAGGAGATCTAAGCTTGCACAGGTCCTTACCCACACATTTATTTCCTCTTTCCACTGTGTTTTTTCCGATATTTCCCTTTGAATTGCAGTATCATGTGCAAATTGCTTTTTAAAGGTGTCCCATGGAGCCTTTTGCTTTTAACACTAACCAAGAAGGTGGTTATTTCTTACCCAGAGCATTAGTTCCATTGTAGTATTAGCTGGGAACTGTAGGTCATATATGGAGTATTTTGAGGGGAAAATGACTCACTCTTCTGTGCTTTTTAACAGGCATGTCCAGGCATCCTCCAGCTCCTGATCTCCCTACCTTCTATCCCTTGTCTCCGGGGGGGGTTGGACAGATAACACCACCTCTTGGCTGGTAAGATTTCCTAGCTTCTTTTCAGACAGGTGCAAGTTCACACCATTTGCTATTGTTGAATCAATTCCAGCATTTACAAAATAATAATAATAATGTCATTCCAGTAAGAAATTGCTACTTTATTTTAGTTGAAAAGATGAAAAAATGTTGATCTTCGAAATGAATTGAATCTGTTTTTTGAACACATACCGAAATTGAAGTGTGTAGATTTCACTTTGAAGTCTGTATATTTCTTACGGCTCAGATGTGTGGCTCTTAGCTTTTGGAAAGATAGCAGAAAATAGTTCTCAAAGAATTAAATGTAAATTTTAATAAACAAAATTGCAATTACTGAGGAGAGGGGAGGTAAGAAGGAACTTTGAAGTGTGTGTGGGGGGGGCAATCTTGAAACTGCCCCAAATGGAGAACAAACTTTTGTAGTCTTCTGCTTTTTACAGTTTCTGTATGGAGAGAAGCATCTGTCACTGGGAGATCTTGCTACTCTTGCTAATACTAGCACTGCCATGATCTCTTGCTGCCACTCAGGGTGTCATTTTCCTTTTGGAGAAAATGTGGTGTTTTTGGAGTAATAGATTTGGCAGGGTGCTTCATGTCTGCTTGGGGTAGATACGTCCTTGCCTTCAGTTCTCTTGGAGCAGGAAATAAGGAAACTCGGCCACAATTTCAGTGCTTTAGAATCTGTATTGTGACTAGTCTGTGCCCACGCAATGAGGGATGCAGATTTTTTGGTCTTTTAATGTCTCCATGGGAGGGAAACATGATCCAGATGACAACAGGCAGAGAAAGTAGAGAGCAGAAGATGGTGAAATGCTGGCATATCTTGCAGGAAAGGCCCCATGCCTTTTTGGAGCAAATTATTAGCAGATATCAAACTAAAATATGGAAGTATCTGACTATCTATTTTTTTAGTCTTCCCCCCTCTCCCCCCCTCCCCATTTTGCTGCTTAGCTGACTCCTTACTTCCACTGCCACCAGGCAGCTGCTAGCATGCGTTTTCCAGATGTGGTCAATCATTTCTTCTGAATGGTTTCTCGGTGCAGAAGCTGGGGGGAGGGAAGAGGGGAAAAGAGAAAGAAGAGGGGAGACGACTCAACCTTACAAGACTCAGGGTGCGTTCAGCAGCACTCACCAACAGCAGGACAGACTTAGCTGTCCCTTGTGCTACAGCTCCCTGCTATGAGGTAGTGCTGTTGAGATTTCCTTCAACTTTTTTTCATTTCCTCTTCCCTTTGAGCACTGCTTATTTTCAGTAACATGCTCCAAGAGTGAAACCTGTGTCCTGAATCTTACAAAGGCCAGGTTCCATTTTTTCCCATCTGAGAGCTGATTGACCAGTGAATAAGTATCTGTTTGAATAGGATTTATGTGTGTGGTGTCCCTCTGTCTGGCAGAGGTGTTTGGGCTGAACGGGTATTTGCTCACATTGCCATCACATGCTACTCCAGGGTATTCATTGTGGTCATGACTGAACCATTGTGAACTGAAAGTAATCAAAATGTAGTGGTGATGATGATAAAAATTAAAGACCTCAAATGATGGACTGTTGGCAAAATATTCTGTATATGTGGGAGTGTAAAGGAGGCAAAAACTTCACACAAGCTTCTCTTACTGGACTGCAAAGTTTGATCTTTAAGTAGTAAGATAGATTTGAATAACTCTGGGCTTTTACATGGTTGGGTTGGGTTTTTTTAATCAAATAATTTTCTACTTAGAAAAGCTGTCCACTTGCACCTCACTATAGCATATACTAATGGAAAGAGTCCTAAGTTTTCCAAGACTTAATAAAACTCTTCAAAAGGCTTTTTAGCTTAATAATTCACCATCTGGTGTTCTCACTCTGATCTACAGTAGAATTATTTGGAATAAGATGCTTTTTTCCTAAGAGCTTGTTTAACAAATCTGATTCCAGTGCTTCTAAAACTAGGTGAGAGAGGGATAGAGATAGAGGAGTGTGCATGTGTGTGTGTGCCCTGGGGGAGGAAGGCTGGTTGTTTTGCTTTCCTTCCCAGTGGAAACTTAGATTGGGAATTTTTCAATAGCAAGGGAGAAAGTTCAAAGCATTTAAGTATTCATTAGTTTCATTAGGAGAACTCTTGAAAGTGTTAGCTCTTACTATTTATTTGTGACTAGTACTGAGTTCCCATCAAAGCCTGTAACTCTAGAGTAACCATTGAATACCATGTCATATGATTGATGGGTTCCTTTCTTCTGTGACCTCAGGCAAGGTCAGCCTGTATATCCCATCTCGAGTGGATTCAGGCAGCCCTATCCATCCTCACTCTCAGTCGACCCTTCCATGTCCAGGTAGGTGTAGGAGCTGAATGACTGACTGGGGAGTAACTGCTGGCATTAGAGGGCAAGTTGCTCTTCTGCTTGCGTCTTGGTCTGCCTTTGCTTGCTTTTCAGTCAGCTAAAACCTTATGCATACATTTTAATTTAACTTATGTGTGTATATGCAGTTTGCCTGGATCCCACACTTGTCTCATTCAGAATTTTCTTGTCAGTCTCTGAAGTGTTGCAATGAGGAGCACCAGTGAATTGTCAACAATTAATTGAGCTGTTCCATCTGAAATGAGTCATTAGATCATTTCTAGATGCAACACATAGTGTTGTGCATAGCATCCTTGGGTTTTGCTCATGTCAGTATGCAACCAGGTGGATTGTCATGCTAGTCTGTGTTCTCTAGTTCCAATTTCAAAGTTTTTGGTAACTAGTCTTGAATTGTGTAGGTAATGCTCTGTATGGAAACTTGCTCACAAGTAGGTATTTCATAGCCCAAAGCCACTAATGGCAGGGGATGCCAGCACAGTATTTGTACTGGTGTGTGACTCAGGCACTGTGTCTTTAAGTTCAAGCCAGCAACGCTAATTGAGACTTGGCCATGACACACTCCAGACCTCCTATGCTCTGCTTTTGCCTTCTAAAGACAGCTTCTGCATCCTGTGCTTGGTGTACACAAGGTTGCAATATACAATTCTTGGGGTTTTTTTCTGTGCCCTGTAGAAGACACATCCTCTTGCACAGGGATTTAAGGCAGGCCTCTTGATAAGTGGTAGGTGCTCTTGTCTCTTTGTTTGTGGGCTCCTTTGGATTATCACTGTCCCTTCACTTCTTTACAGCGGAATGATAAGCATGTGCCTGTCAGGGTGATGGGGAAGAAAACCCATTCTTCATGATAAAATCACTTGATTTGGTTACAGGGCTTTGTGTTTCCTTTATTTTGATAACATGAAGGAAAAGGACAACAAGGAGACTAGGGAATGGTGAATGAAGAGGCTGGATGCCATTCCTTAGCCATCACTTGTTCAGTAAAACTTTGGCGCATGAGCTTGCTTTTGATGTTTAACAGTATTTTCTACCAGTTTAAAATACAGCATGCAGGTTTTCTGCTGTGCTTGAGCTAGGAATGCTCAGCACCTTCGATCTGTCTCAGCTGTCCTTGAGAATGACCTGGGTTAATAGGGTGGGATTATTCAGTTAGTGGTACTTCAGTTTTATTTTCCATTTTCCTTCTTGTACAAATGAAAGGAAGCTTTAATTAGGACAAAAATCTCTCCCTGCTCCCATCCTTCTTCCAGGATGCAGGATTCTCAAAGTTTATTTTAAGCATTTGGGGTAAGAATAGTGGGTTCAGATGAAGAAGTGATGTTAAAATCTTTTCCCTTAAGTACCTTGAAAAGTAAAGAGAGCCATCAGGGACTTCTTGAAAAGACTCTTCTTTCATTTTTTGTTTCTGCATGGCAGTTTCTTCCTTTGCATTGGCTGGTGGTGGATATTTTAAGAAAGTTTATATCTTGGTGTGGAAATATTTTTTTTTTGGTTAAGAAATGTGTATTTTTATTGCTAGACAGTGCAATAGTACAAACATTAAATATTTCTTGTATGCATTGCCAAAAGTGTTTGCCTGAAAGATAATAACTTCTCTACAACCAAAATGTTGACTGATTTGTTTGTTTGTTTATCTTGAATAATTGGACTACAATGCACAAATCTTAGCCAAATATTTTTCATGTGCTCTTTAAGAGTTGGCTTCATTGCAAGCTCCATAGCGTTTGCATTCTTGAAGTGTCGTGCTGCTGTCACGCGTGTTTGATGCCTATCTTCAGTGGGGTTACAGACCTTGCTTTGTTTTCTCTTTTAGGTTTTCGCATCACATGATTCCTGGTCCTCCAGGCCCTCACACAACTGGAATCCCTCACCCAGCTATTGTAACACCTCAAGTAAAACAAGAACATCTGCACAATGACAGTGAGCTAATGCATGTGTGAGTCTGCCTTTCTGCACTAGTCCTTAATGAATAAATGTTTGAGAACTAACTCTATCTGAAGAATCAAGGATGTTTAAGAAAAAGTGCCTTTCATGACCTTTTTGAATTTTAACTCTTCTCCTATAACTAAAACAGGAACTGTGGGCTACTGTTTGGTATGGCTAATGAGACATGAAGCCATTTTACATTCCAGTCCAGCACTTCTAAGCTGTTGGCAACAGCCACCTTGATTCAGTCATAATCATGGACCTGTCCACCTGTGATGGGTGCTTGTGTGTGAACTCATGAACTTCTGCTGGAAAAGTTCTTACCTGCAAAATTTGCTAGTAAAAAGCATTCTCATTGCTTAGTACTCAAAGGCAAAAGGCCTAGGAAAGAAGGGGATGAGAAGGTCTTCTCCTGCCTGTGGCAGTGGTCTTTTAGGGTACCATGGATAGCCTTTCAGAAAAGAGAATTGAGACACATGATGAATTTGGAGCAGATTCACAGATTAAATGGTACTTGCTAGAGAATGTCAACCTGATGTCCTCCCTGAGTATTAAACTAAAAGATATGAATCAGACATGACCACTGAAATTCTCATTCTTACTACTTAAGTGCTACTGTAACCACAAGTTTGTAATTTTCCACTGGAAAATTACTTTTTAGATTGAAGGCAAATTAATGCTTTTTTTCCTTTCCTTTCCCTTTTCCAACCACGTTTTAGGAAGCCTCAGCATGAACAGAGAAAAGAACAAGAGCCAAAAAGACCTCATATTAAGAAACCTCTGAATGCTTTCATGTTGTACATGAAAGAAATGAGAGCAAATGTTGTAGCAGAGTGTACTCTGAAAGAAAGCGCAGCTATCAACCAGATCCTTGGCAGAAGGGTATGTACAGGAGGGTTTGTGAGTGCTCACGTGTGCTGCTAATTTGTGTTTCCCTTTAGCTGGGTGTGAAGGTTGACTTTCTGCTTGAGGTGATAACTGATGTGCAACTATCAATTAGCTATAGAAGATAAAACATGCAACAAAAATAAAAGCAGGATCTTGATTTTCTGTTTTCAGCATTAGCAACATCATCAAATTTGTGTCTGTTCCACTCATGTTATGGTGTCAGCAGCTCAGACATGAAACATCCTCAGTCACACATGAAGGAGCATTCTAATCACGTTCTGGGTCCTCCCTTAGGCCAGTGTCCATCAGAGCAGGAAGAGATCATTCAAAGATGAACACTGGATGCCACTGGAGATGAAACTCAGAAGTTAATATAGCGTGGTCCAATTGTAAAGTCATGTAGGTTGGGAGGGGCCCATGGAGGTCATGTAGTCCAACATTTGCACAAAGCAGGTCCAATTAAACCAGGTTGCTCAGGAACCTGTACAGTCAAGTTTTGAATGTCTCTGAAGTCATCAGCTGAGTCCTGATGATCCCAGTACATGTACCAGAACCTTGCTGAGAGCTGTTTGCTTCTGTGGCATTGTAGTTGTGTTTTGTACTTTCCACGCTCAGAAAAAATGCTATGCAGGCCAACTCATAGTACGGCCTTTGTGTTCACTGCCAGTGTCATTCTTCCAAGGGAAGGCAGCAGAGGTAAATGTCCTTTTTGCAACTGATTCCCAGAAATGAGAAAAAGGGTGACTTTTGTATCAATCTGAGTTTGAGTAGAGATTACTCAAATTCCCAGTGAACACCTCTTTTTGATCACTGACCAAGGCAGTATTGAGAGGCACTGTGACTCTGAAAACCCTGTGCTTTTAAGTGGGAAATCAGTACATGACCTCAAAGTGCTCGTTTTATGTTACAGTCTGAAGACTTCCCCTTCCAAACAGTACTGCTCTGTGGTACTTGTCCCAGTTCATGCAGTCTTCTGTCTTCTGTAGTTCTTGTTACCTCCCCTTAAAGGATATCTTGGTGCTTGCCTTTTCCACGCTTTCATGCAACTCTAGGATCATGTATGCGCCATTTGCTTAAGAGTTGGACTTGATGATCCTTGAGAGTCCCTTTCACCTCACAATAGTCTGTGATCTGTGAACTACCCTTACAGGTGATGGCAGTCCCAGATGATTGATCTTAGTTGCATAATATGTCAGCCTTGTTTTCCTGGCCTGAACAAGGGCAGTGGCTTATTTATCTCTATTTTGGTAAGGAATCAAGCCTCAGAACTCCATTGCCTGCTTTTTCTGCAGCTTGGACTCCTCTTTTCAAGTTACTGTTCTTCATGAAATTACCTCAAATTCCACTTTTTCTGTGGTGCAAATGATGCATGAGTTACACAATATAATTGCTTGGAGATTAATTATTGTCAAGTGTTTTGTGTTCAGTCATCCTGGTCACAATTTAACCTGTGATACCCCAGAGCAGGAACCACCTCTGTTCTCACAAGCTAACACTTCGCATGCTGCTGGGCTCTCTGATGCCACAGCATTGTGTTCACTACCTCCCAGTTTTTGAATGTGTATGTGGAGTTTGAGAGTTGCAGACAGGCTGAACTGCTTGCTCTCAATAACACATCCAGCTTGCCAGGTCATGGCAGACCAGAGCTTTAGTTCACATCCTCTGATGTGTAACAAAACAAGATATTAAATCATATAAATGTGATCTGATCTGAAATCCTAGTTCTGTATGTTATTCTTGTATGAGTGTCTTAATGATTACTTAATGATTTTTTGTCTGTTTTTTGAATTTTTTAATAACTTCTTCTCCCCTCACTTCACCATGGATGTTGTCAAACAAGAAGATGCATCTAATGCTGCAGCAGTGGAACTTAATTCTAAATAAAAGGCCTTTACCCTTTCTGGTTCAGGTCTATGATAGGTGTTTCAACAAGAACAAAATTGCTAGATTCTAATGTAGCTGGTTCCTTTTCAAATGTGCATGTTGTGAGGTTTTTTTGTTTGCATTTTTGCGGGGGGTGGGGGAGATGTTTTTATTTTTAAGTACATGAAACCAGGAAATTTATTTCTGCTTGGCTACAAAGGTCAACTCATGTAATTTTTAAGACTGTAGTTCTGTGATTTCTTTATCTTAGAAACTTTTGCAGTTACCATTTTCTTTTTCAATCAGAAAGCAGGTACCTTGAAATTCAATGCTTAGAAGTTGATCTTGCAACAGAAGTGCTGATGCCCAGAAAGCCTTATGTGTCGGCATTGAAAACTTGTGTCTGCTGCTTGAAACCAAAACAGCAGACCCTTCTGTCAAGGGGAGATTGCTGCCCTTTAAAAGCAGCACAAACCCCTTCAGTTTTGTCAGGAGCTAACGGCTGGGTTTTGTTGCTGTTTTTTTTGTTGGAGTTTGCTTTTGTTTGTTTGTTGTTGGTTTTTTTAAGTAGTGTTGGGAGAGCATGGTTCTGTGAGCAGATTATTTAGTGAGCCCTGTTTCCATAAATAATTTTTGTCTTGCTCAAGGCACTTGGCAGTTGCAGAACTGACAAATGCCTGAAAGTCAGTTAATAAACACAGGTGTTTGTAATTGCTAATGAATTTCATTTTTGCTGTGGAAAAGGACTGAATCAAAGTCACTACAACACTTGCTCAAGTCATCTGTTGCCTAGGTATAAGTTAGTTCCTAGTCTAAAGCTGTGTTTATTTTGTTTGCAGTGGCATGCCCTCTCCCGTGAAGAACAAGCAAAATATTATGAACTAGCTCGCAAAGAAAGGCAGCTACACATGCAGCTTTATCCAGGCTGGTCTGCAAGAGACAACTATGTAAGTCACTCACTTGAAGGCTCTTTTTTTAAATTCACTTTCTTTTTGTAACTTTAAAAATTATTACTATTTCTTCTTTTTCTCTATAACTTGTGGAAAGTTCTGGATGAATGGATGGTGAACATACATATAACATAAACCTTATATTTGTTTTCACTTCAAACACCCAGAAAACTTGACATCTTGTTGTTGTTGTTGTTGAGATGCTTCTTAAGAAGTTCACGGTTTTTGAGGGGAAAGAATAACATGGAAATTTTTTTTCCTTAAGACAATGGCCAGTACTGTCTGGAAGCTCATGTTGTACTGTACAGCTGTGAATTTTCCATTGTCTTCTGTTTGATCCCTTATTATCCAGAAATCTCTCTTAGACCTGAGGAAAAAAAAGGGGTGTCTTCCTTTCAAGAGAACTGCAAGTCCAGGGGTCTCAATGCAGACTGAACTTTACCTGAAAGTAATTCAGAATGGTCTATCTGTGCAAATCTTGTATAAGTAACCTTCATGGTAGAGCCTGCTATTATACATAGATAGATATTTAGAAGTTTTCTTACAGTTACTCTTGTTTTATAATTAAATATCAAACAGCTGCACTGCATGGTTACACTGTGGTGCTTACAATGAGCTGTCAGTGTAGCCAAATGTGATGATATCAAATTCAGAAGCTGCAGTCCTGAGAGATTGATCCTAACCCGAGATCTGGGCTTCTTTCTGGGCCTCCATTAGATGTGACACTATCTACTGGGATAGGAAATGTACATGCTATATCTGGCTCAGTTTTCCTTCTGCATTAGGGGCACAGTAGTTTTTCTCTACTTCAGTGATGTCTTTGGTCATTAAGGATTGAGGTACCTAAACACAGTGTTAACAGAAACTGTAGAAACTGGCACAGAATGCATTGGCACAGAACCTGTGTTATTATCTCTGAAGGAAATGCCCTGGTCTTGCTGACACGCATGCCCAGTTTTGTAAGCACAGACACAACTGTAAGCCCTAGCAGCTTCTTTCTGTCTGTTTTATACAGCCAATAAACAGTCCTGACATTACACAGGTAGGGTTTATTTCCAGTAACCAGACTGTGTCAACAGAGCTGTCTTGAGGTATAGCTGGGAACAAACAGGGTCTTAGGGAAAGACTCCCTGGAAACAAGGAGACTTCGCTTGTCTCAAATTCACTTGCTGGAAAATCACACCACTGTGGAATCTTGTCAGCTTGTGCTTGCTGGACATGGGGCTTCAAGATACTCCTGTGATGTTTGGTCATGTTGGCTTTAGAACCCTGTGTTTTGCCCCAGCCGATGGCACACAGCACAAGCAGTGGACCTGCAGTTTCTTAAATGCCTTGCCAGACATTTGGAGTGTGTGAGGTGGCACGTATGAGTTATGTCTTTGATGTGCTTCCAGCCTACATCCTGTGTGGAAGTATAGCTCTGACACACTCCAGTCCTGTATGTTACAATGAAGAACTCTGCTAGCTTCCTCTTGCAGCCCTCCCCTCTGCCTCTTCAGGAATGCACACGTTCTGCAGTGCTGGTCAGACGGTGATCACAGGAGAACAGTTTGTCACTGAAACCTTTTCAGAGATACGTCATCTTGATATTTTCTCTTCGGTTTTCCTAACTTAAGCAGTCAAAAAGTGAAATTGTATTAATTTAGCATAGGTATTACTGCAGTATTTTGAAGCTTGGAAATGACTTAGGGGTGGTTCTTCTGTTTCACAAAACAATATAAGTAAAAAATGCATACTGTTTGGTTTTAGTTGTTCAATTTTGGTTTGCCTGGTTATTCAGTATTTTAGGAATTTGAAGAAAATGTTAAACATTGTTGAAGTTATCTTTTTCATATGTTTTTATTACTGATACCCAAAGCAGTCATGCAAAATTGTGTAATAGACATGAGAAGCACAGTGTTTTCACAAGGTGAGGGTGTCTGTGTGTGCTCCAGTTGTTAGAAATTATCTTAGTTGGAATGCTGACAACTAGTTTTCCACCCAGTCTTCTATTCCTTCATTTGTGTTATTTCATAGGTAGATGTCAGATCGGCTCTGAGTTTATGTTTTAACACTTGAAGTCAGCCTGACATAGAGAATAAAACAAATTTTCCTCCCATGACTTTTTCATGTTAACACCTGCACTAATGCACCTTCTTCTCTGAACAAGTATTGCCTTGGTGCCTAAGTGATAAAGTATATTGCTGCGAGTTCCCCGGAGCCCTTGAAATGTGCTTTCCAACTTCTAGTCTTGGTCTTGACTTCGGAATCTTGCTCACAAGGCATTGCCCAGCCCTGTTGCCAGCCTTGGAATAAATAAGGACAGGAGCTTGAGAGTCAGGCAGGCCCAGACTGTCAGAGCAGAGTGGAGGCTACTTAAGTTCACGTGCTGGAGCTTCACCGTAGCCTGTATTAGGAGTCCTCACTTGCTGTCTATCAATCAGTGAGCACTGCAGGGGTTTGAGGTGGTTTCTCACATCACCTTGCAGAGCAAGCTTATGGAAGAGTGTGTCTCAGCACCTCAGCCCTTCCACTGTGTGGCCACTATGTGTGTGGCATGCTCTGTGCTGGGACATGCAGCTGCCACCCATGAAAGTGGGGGGCCAGAGGATGGGCAGCAGGCTGCAGCTCTGCTCACAGCAACTGCACCAGGCTTTGCCAGAGCTCATCTGTTACAGCCTGTCTGGAGGCTTTAAATTATAAATGGATATGATTTTTTCTTAAAACACACACAAAAAGCTTTCACTGACTATACAGGGCAATAAAAACAAGTCATAGAGAGGGATATCAGTGGTAGGGAGATGCAAGATGATTGAGGTTTAAAACTGTGGGTCTAAGCTGACCTTTTGTTTCTTGACAGACTGTGTGAAGCAGGAGCTGTGGCTGTTTCCATAGATGGGGGTGTGGGAGAAGGCTGAGTGTGTAGGTTGGCATGCTGGGGCCAGTGTGGTCTCCCAAAAAGACAGCTGCCAGGCATTCCTTTGTGTCCTGCATCTCAGCCATGTTAAGGGTGCTCTGTTGTGTACTCTCTGCTGCTTGGTTGCTGCAGAGCACGCTTTCCAGGCACAGCCACACCAGACTTGGCTTTTGTTCAGGTACAAGCATTACCAGAACAGTTTTAGTTGGCTGGTTTGCACCCTGGGGACAAGTCATAGTCGTCCTAGGTACTTTCAACACCCTGTCTGCTCCTACCATGTATGACAGTGTAAGTATCTGAATGTGAGAAGAGTTCTTATAAGAGCCACAAATTATGATATCAACATACGTGTCATCAGATTATTGAGCATGAGAAGTCTTTTAAGTGCTTGCGGCTGCCAGTGTTAGTTGACAAACTGCCAGAAATTGTAATTCCATGTGAATATAAATATATGTATTGCTGATGTGCATATTTCTCCACAGATGCTCAGAGCAAACTTTGTTACAACTGAACCTGTTGAAAGTGGGATAGAAAAGCTACCCTGAAAATAATTGGGTTTTTTCCTAACAGCTTTCTCAGTGTCCAGATGACTTTTGCTGTGAGGTAAGTGACAAAAAAAAGTTCTGTGCATGTAAAGGTATGATAAAATTTCCTATTTTTCAGGGGAAGAAAAAGAAGAGGAAGAGAGAAAAGTTGCAGGAATCAGCATCAGGTAGGCCGTGACCAACTTGTACTTCTCATTCACCTCAAGTATATTTTAGAAACCAGGGCTTGCGCTATTTGATTTTTATGAGCTTTTGTCTAACACTTGCTTCTGATGGGTGTTTTAAGATATTTCACTTGGAATGTAAGCTTGTGAACATGCACACAACCTCTAACGCCTTTCCCTTACACCTTTCTGAGCAGCATCCCAACGGCATCAACATCTTTGGCAGAACTTATGCGTTGCTGCAATCACTGTCCTGTTTTACCTTTGCTTTTCTCCTCAATCAGTGTTGTATCATCTTTAGACTTCACTATGTCTCAAATTATGTGTGGTATTATTGGACACTGGAAGCTTTACACAGACCTTTTGCAGTAACTGTATTTTTTCTCACTGTATTTCATGTTTCTTTGTACACTAACAGCTGCCTAGTAGGTTGGCTAAAAGCATCAGTGAGGTCTCCTCTTTGCCTGTAAAATATATATAAAGAAACACCCTGTTTTCCCCAAGAAAAAATGGCTGGTATAAGAACCATAAAAAAAATCCAAACAACAAAACCAAAAAACACACAAAAAAAAGTCCATGTAACACTGTAGTAAACAAACTTATTTGGAATGTGCAAAAACTCTGTAACAGAAATTTGTTAAAGGAAAACAATCTTCTACAGGTACAGGCCCCAGAATGACAGCTGCCTACATCTGAAGCATGGTAAGAACACCTCTAAAGCTTTCCTGCTGATAAAACTGAATTGTAAAATAAGCCTTCGTATAAATTTTATGCAATAATATGAACTTAGCAAAAATTGCAGAACTATCATATCTCAAAGCTAATGTTACTTTGACTACTGATGGTTTTTATACCGGCTATCTATTAGGTGTTCACCATTTCACTGCTTAACCGTAATATTTTCAAACTGACCACACCTCACTGACTCGCTGCAAGTCTGCCTGTGAACCAGGAATAGGTTTATTAAGCAGTGCAAGCCCTCCCAGACTGTCACAGCTCATAAGAGCAGGCTACACACTGGCTTTGGAGCACATTTTATGTGCTGACATCAACAAGATGCTGGCTGGCTGGGTTGACCTTTTAAAAACAATTTATTCACCTGAATACTAACAAAACACCTGCTAAGAAAATGGGACTGTATTTCAGTTGTTTCAAGAATTCCTCCCACAACTGTACAGTGGCATCTCATGAGTGATACAGGTTGGGGTTTTTTGTGGTTGTTGTATTTCCAGCGTGTGTTTTCTTTCTTTATATCATATTATCTGCACTGAGGGTGGAATGACTGGTGATTACACATGTGCAGTAACACCATCTACTCAGCGTATGAGTGCACACAGTACCACAGTGAGATTCTAATTTCTCAGTGTCTGTGTTGGAAGGCTGGTCCTTCTCTTTCTCTCAATGTGATGCATTTTCTAGTAGGAATGGCATTAATTTGAAATAATAGTTGCTTCTAAACTGTCTAATTAACCCAGATTGCTCTTGGGAGATCCCCAAGAATTTCAGGAATCATGCAAAAAAATAAGACTTTGTAAAATCACCTACACACTCTATCAGAAATGGGCTCTATTCTCTCTTCCTCTGCTTTGTTTGGCCACAGGATCCCTGTGGCACTCAAGAGTAGTCAGCAAAGCAGGCTCCTATTGGCCCTCTGCTCTGCTTGGACTTTCAGCCAGAGAAAGCCAACTTCAGTTTCCTGTGTGCAGTGTGTCAGTCAGCAGTCAGCATGATTCAAGCCTCTTCTGAAGTTAAGCCATTATGCTGGTTAGTCTAAACTTGGTTAAGACAAGACTTTGGTGGTTTGTTTGTTGTTTTTTTTTTAAAGCTGAAGTAAAGTGAAACGGCAAAATGCGTGCTCTTTTTTTCTTCCTAATAAGCAGAAGTTTTTCAGGCAAGCAGACAGCCTTGCCCTTTGCAATATGCCTGAGTCATGCTGATTTGAAATGTGGATTGCAGTGTTGGGGTTCTGTAGCCTATACAACAAATGGAAAAAAGTGCTTTAACCTTGAGTTTTATAATTGATATTTCAGCTTAGTTGCCCAGGTGCATGATTGTTGTGAATAATTTCCCTTTGATCTTAACACAGTACCAGTAGGCAAAATACTCGTAATTTTATCTGAATTGATGCAGAACACTTGATTGGGATTAGAATACAACTAAGGTTCAAGTGACAGCTAAAAATCAGGGAATATTTGCTTTCTTGGATGCCTTACAGTCTTGCCTATGCTGAACTACCTATGTTGGCGTTTCTCTGCATTTTCTGTATTAGAGGTTGAATGTTCTGAGTGTGGGGGGTTTCTCTCCCTTTGACCTTTACACTCCTGCCTTCCTATGTCCTCTTAGGCTTTGTAACAGTGTGGAAGCTGTTGGTAATACCTGTCTCTCTGTCTTCAGGCAATTTATAACAGTATCTGAGAACAGTAGTATGTTCTTCCAGGGAAGGGGAAGTGTGCTGTTGACTCCATATATGCACATGAAGGCAGCCTCACTAAGTGTTTCATGCTGAGTGAATGATCTGCACTGGAGATGTACAGATGTGCTCTTGCTGGAAGTAAATGCACACAATGATTTAGGGAACCCGAACCAGCCAGACTTCAAAGTAAACTTCTGAGGGTTAAGACTCTTGCCCTCTGCAAGCCTAATCCAAAGAATGTTTTGCCCACAAGCATAATATCTTACCAGGCCCACAGCAGAGCTGTTGTAGTCTTTACTGGATGGAGATAATAAGTTTGGGAATAGCTTTCTTACTTGCATGGATGGTGTAAGGAAGAGGGAGAAGGAGGGTGGGAGGTCTGGGAAAGAGACAAGCGTTCTGTTATCTGAGAAGAATCAGAAATGAGTAGGTGGCAAGACCAAAGAAAGAATCTCAAGATCAGCACAAAGGAGATCAGCCAGGGCTGTAATTACGGTGATGTAAGTGAGAAGGATGAAATGGTGGGAGGGTTGTGTGGTGGGATGTTCAGAGGAAAGTAACGGAAGAGACATGCAAACAGAAATGATTTAAGATACTGTGAAAGTTTTGGGTGTGGGGTTTTTGTTGGGTTTCTTTTGTCCATGAACATTCAGCAAGTAACTGACTTTTAAGGTGGACCTCTAATCCTGCTTTTTGACTTGGACATGATTAGAGTGGTAAAGTCAAGGTGGTAGCATTAAGTTATCCCTTTTCCAAGGGTTGTATACAGCAGCAGGAGTCTTCACTGCCTAGGATTTAACTGAGTTCTGTGATCTCCAACCTACTGAATGGCCAATTTGTAAAACACTTCAGAATGCTTTAGGAAAACTGTGACCCTGTGCACCAGTCTTTGTTATATTATCCTGGGGTACTCCAAAACATGTCCTTCAAGACTTGTGGAACTGTCCCAAGAAGGATTTTGTTTGCAGTTGACATGGCCCAACACAATGTTTGAAATAAGTTTGGTTTATTGAAGAAATAACTTACTTATTCTCTTTTTTTGGAATCAACCAAGACTGGAATTAGACCTGATAACGTTAGAAATAAATTGAGGAGAGGCCAGGAGGGAAGGGGAAATGAGGAAAGCTAAGATTAAGGACAATGTAGAGATCACCTGTTGAGCACCTTTCTGAAAGGTGAGTGTTTTCTTTTTACTTTAAGCACAACCTTCTAGAGGATTTGTAAATATGAGCAATTCTGTGTTGGAAGTGGAGATTTCTAATTTCCTATTCAGTTTGACTTTTGGAAAAAAAAAAGGTGGTTTTTAGCATCTCCTGAGTATTTTGAAATCAGCAAGGAAATAGAAGGGTTCTGCAGCATGGAAATACTTAACTTCTTATGATTTGCTCTGTACAGAACTGTAAAAGGCACATCTTTCGACATATGGCAGGATGCAATTGGGAAACTACATAATTTAACATTGTGTTTTGGCGTATCTTCAAGGGCTAAAAAGAGTGATAGATAAGCTTAATAGACATTTGAAAACCTGTAAGAAGTATATTTGTGGCTTGCAAAATTCCATTACAATTAGCATCTATAGTAGCAAAGCTTTCAAAACTAAGAAAACTTGACTAATACTGATTTGCAATCAGAAGTACTTAAAAGAACCAGATTAAGACCGTTTAACTTTGAACAATGAATTATCTTAACATTTCAAACTTCCTACAAGGAAATTGGAGCCAAATTTCAGCAGAGAAGTGATTTTTGGGTTGTAGTTTATGACTGGATTGTGTTTTCCCTATTACTTAAAAATAAAGTGGAGCAAGGCTGTGAAACAAAGTGGATCAGTCCACAGCCAGAATACTGTGGAAAAGAAGCATCTGATGACTGTGGTCGTGGTTGACCACGGGTTTCTGGCCGGCATCTGAGAAAGGAGATGCAAAGAGGATGTGGTACCTTGCTTTCTGAGGCATATTTTCAAACCTGGCTTGTCAAGTGCCCTTGAAATTGCTGCTGGAGTACTTCACATTGGAACAAATGCTCCACCCCTTCCCATAGCTTTCGACTGCTCAGAAGCTTTAAACAGAGCCTGGAGAACTTGCATAGAAGTTAGTCTCTGTGAGAATGCATGTGATGTCGTGATGGTGGTGCAGAGATTTGTCCTGATTTGCTTTAAAAATAGTTTCCTGTGTGACCCATATTTCCCTATTCCCTATTTTGCCCATGAACAGTGGCCTTCAGCACAGGCAAAAGGGACAGAATGAGCAGAAGAAAATTTTCTGGATTGAAATATTTGTATTATTTCAGATAGGCATAAAATTTCCAAAGAATATGAGTATAGCCTTCAGAGTGATCATGGCTTGGGTTGACAGGGACCTTAAGGACTATCTAGTTCCAACCACCCCCACCATGGGCAGGGACACTTTCCATTAGACCAGGTTTCTCAAAACCTCATCAAATCTGGCCTTAATTCTTCCAGGGGTGGGGCAACTTCTCTGGGCCTCACCACCCTCACATTAAAGAATCTCTTTCTTAATATCCAGTCTAAACCTATCCTCTGTCAGTTTAAAGCCATTCCCCCTTGTCCTATCACTACATGCCTCTGTAAAAAGTCCCTCTCCAGCTTTCCTGTAGGCCCTCTTTAGGAACAGGAAGACTGCTATAAGGGCTCACTGGAACTTTCTCCAGGCTGAACAATCCCAACTTTATCAGCCTGTCTGCAGAAGAGAGCTGCTCCAGCTCTCTGAGCATCTTTGTGGCCTTCTTTGGGATCACTGCAACAGGTCCATGTGATTTTACTGTTGGGGACCCCAGAGCTGGATGCAGCACTCCGGGAGAAGTCTTACCAGAACAGAGGGGCAGAATCCCCTTCCTTGCCCTACTAGCCATGATGTTTGGATGCAGCCCAGGATACAACTGACTTTCTGGGCTGTGAGTGCACATGGCTGGGTGTCATCCACCAGCACCCCCAAGTCTTTGTCCACAGCGCTGCTCTCAGTCCATTCTCCGCTCAGCCTGTGTTTGTGCTTGGGATTGCCCTGACCCAGCTGCTGGACCTGGCACTTGTCAAACTTCATGAGGTTTGCACAGACCACCTCTCAAGCCTGCTCAGGTGCCCCTGGATGGCATCCTGTTCCTCCTGTGTGTCCCCTCCCACGATTTAATTCTGACCTGACAGTGATCTTGCTGGGGTGAAAGACAGAAGCCCTTCTGTCTTTCAAGCTTTCTGACATCAAGGAAAAGGTCAGAAGAGCAAACCTGAAGAGAAGCCACGGCCCCATGCAGGTGGCAGGTACAGAGGGGCACTGACACCTGCTGGGAGAGGTGTGGCAGAGCAGACCCAGGTCCTTGCTTCCCTTTACCATCCTGGGCCTTTGTGAAGTGCAGGAAGGAGGGAGGGAAGGAAAGAGGGAGGGAACAAGGAGGGAGGGAGGGAACAAGGAGGAAGGGAGGGAGGGAACAGGG